>JAAEAF010003391.1:0-165473 GCA_011037195.1 Triatoma infestans | reverse complement strand
GCTTCTGCTCATTAAAAAAAAATTAAAATTAAAAATAGAGAAGTATGTATGTATGTATGTATATTTATTGCTCATAAAGATGAAATCTTACAGCAAGGGTTTGGTTAAAGTTAAGTTAATACAAATAAAAGAAACTATTGTAAAAACACAAATATCATCATAGTTACAATAAGTAAGAAAAAATGGATAGCAAAAACTTAAACAATATCTGGTTACAAGGGAACTTAATTAAACATCTATATATGTGTACAAAATAATAGTAATAATAATAATTATCAAAGAAGAAGAAAACAAAAAACAAAAATAAATAAATAAATAAATGATAAATGAATGAGATGGTTTCACTTCCGTTTTTTCCTTCTTTTTCAATCCCCCTCCTCTCTCCCTTCTTTTTTGTTTAATTCAGTTTTGATTTTCCTTTTTATTTTATAACATCTCATTCGTTTATTATTCTTCTTAGTTTTAAACAATTACTCACAAACATATAAATATTGTTCAGCTTCATTTCACTATCTATAGCTAGCAAGTTTACAATTGTGTTTTGGTGTAACAAATAACAAGCCAAATATTTTTCTCGAGAGGTTCCTAAGGTTGGACAATAAATCAAAAAATGATCTAAGGTATCAATTTCACCCGATTTGCATAACTGGCAGGGATCAGAACTGGAAAACAAATATTTTTTCCCATTCAAGAATAAACTAGGTGTCTTTTTACTTGTCAAACGTAGTTGGGACACAATCCTTAGTTTGTTCATGTGTACAGTAAATCCAAAATATGGTTCCATCTCCCCTAGCGCACTAATATTTCTACAATAAACACTAAATTCTCTAATTAGTAATGGGCTTCAATATCATTACTAATTAGAAAATTTTTAAATGACTCTAGCAATCTATTATAGATTCTTGATAGTTTCTTGATTTTATGTCTGTGTTATGTTAAATATTAGAAAATGGAAAACCTTTCAGAACTTTTTTCTATAACCCGGCTGCAATAAATTTTGATTACACCCTGGCACAAATAAACAATTACTACGAACGTGACGTATGAGAGGCAATAGAAATTAAGAAAGGGAATAGCTGTATCAATAGAAATGAAGAAGCCGTCTAAGCAGAATAAAAGCTGCTTCTGCTCATTAAAAAAAAATTAAAATTAAAAATTGAGAAGTATGAAAACAAATAAAAAATAACGTTTTACCAGAACTTTGATATCAAGGAGATGAGCAGGAAGACTTGGAACACGTGATCCAAAATCCAATCATAATGCACAGTAGGAAAAATTAAACTCGCCCACTACCTACAGGCCATTCTCGTGAAAGGTGTTGAGGGAAGTTAGGTTTCGCCACTCTACTGCTTTGTTTTTACAATACTGGCCAACAACTTCTTGAAGAAACATATGGCACTATGGACGAAACTTTGGTTTATACAAAACTACTGGCACAAAATTAGTACAAGCATCATCATCAAAGTTTTGTGGCAGAATAAAAGTAGTTCCATGCCATTAGAGTCCGCTTCATTAATTTGCAGTTTCACTTGTAAATAAATTACCAAAAGAGATTTTGAAAGTTTTTGTCTTTACCTTTTCCTCTGATGGAAATATTATTGAAGACTACACAAATTTGGAGTCAAAGTAGATTGTCTTCCAAACAGTAGAAACAGTTTTCAGTTTATAATTACGAACATGTTCATCCAAAACACATCCAAAAGAAAATCACAAAATCTCTAAAGGTACGCTAAATAAATATTTTATTAAAAGTTACAGTTTATTAAAGTTACGCTAAAGTAAATTATTTTCAAGCTGAATTGGGTTTCATTAAATCCGTTTGCGTGAACTAGCTTGGTTGCTTCCGCCAGGAATGTTGTCTTTAGCTTTGAACAGATAGAAGAATAGAAAGGAAAAGAAGAAACGTTACAGAAAATAGTTACATAATAGAAAACAAGTATTAAAACAGATGAATAGATAAAGGCAAATCAAATGAATTGGCTGATTTAACTAAATCAAAATAACAAATTGAATACGATGATGTAATTTAGAGAGAAGGTTAAACTGTCTTTAAATCAAACCTGATAGATAAATCAGTTCAGTTCAACAAACCTTTCAACATTGGATTTATCCATCTGTAAGCAAGATTCATCAACAATAGCTGGTAACAAAGATTGAAATCAATGTTTCCTGAATTAAATGCTACTGTCAACAAGATGTTAAACTTTTAAACAGGAAATAGTGGAATACAATTGATCAATATAATTTCTCATAGATTTAGTTTTCATTATCTTTTGTGTGATTAATTTGTATTTACTTCATTTTATTACTAATCTATTTTTGAGATAAACAGTCTGTTATGTTTATTTATATTCCAGCGTTTGTGTTTGTAATTTAGCCAACTAAATGCTATTGCTCTGCTAATACTATTATTTTCTGCTTGACTATTTACTTTTTACTGGCAGGATGAAAATGAGCCTGAAAGGAAATTGCCTGAAAGTAAATAATGAGAAACACAGAAGATCATAATGATTTCGAAGTCGAAGAATTGACCAAAGTAATTAGTTTCAGACAGAAAAAAATGAACGAATGAAAATTATTGCAATGTCTGAATAGTATGTAAATGTGTGAAAGCAGACGCAAAATAATAATTAATTAAAATATTGTTTGGGGTGCAAAGTGTTTCCATAAAGTTGGAAATATAGTTAGGTGGGTGGATGTCCAAAGAATGGCTGACAACGAATATTATGTATGACTGCAATGTGTTCGAAACTAAGTATTTGTAGTATCCCTGCCTTCCGAGATTTAGATCCCGTTCAGGATGTCGTAAGAGGCGACTAAAGGACCATACTCACTGGCATCCCCCTAGACTTTCCTACTCAAACGCTCTTTTCCTTCGATGGACCCACAAATTTAGCACTAGTGAATTATCTATTCGATTCCCTAGATTGTGGGAACATTACAAACTTCTTCCAATCAAAAGAATACCACATCATTATTTCACTTCACTTCCTTAATTAAAGGTACGATATCTTTTGATATTCGATACTGTGGTTTGGAGGTGTTAAACAAAATTCATACCTTCTTTTCCCATTTTATTCATGCACAGGCGAGGACGTGAAGAAAGCTCTAGAATTAACAAGTCAGTGGCGCGGCATCTGCATCGTCGTCAGGTCATCACAACCATTTCCCGAGAGAAAGTGTTTCCATTCCACCTCCATCTCGGCGGGTTGTAGTCTTTTGATCTTCGACCGTAGTTTGGAGGTTCAACTATAACTCCTACCTTTTTGTATTCTTACTATCCTTTTATGTCCAATCTGTAGGCGAATGACTGGTAAGGCTGTCACCTAGGACAAGGCTTACCAAGACAAGAGTATAATCGGGGAGCACAATTGGCTCTTAAAGCCTAAGTGCAGCTACTTCCTTTCGGAGGCCCTTTGATCTAGAATAGAATAGAATAGAATTATTTGTTGAGGAACAAGGACCTCTACAAACAGATTGCTGATAAATGTAAGGAATGCAATTGTTGAAGAAGTTTTCATCACTATTTTAAAAAGAACTTAGTAAATAAAAAAAATAAAAAAATGAAGGAATTAATGCTTTGTATATTCATGACCAGTGAAAATTACCTAAATATTTTATTATAAAAAAAAAAAAAAATGATTGAAGTTACATCATATTAGTGATTTTAATTATTTAAGTGCTTAATATTGTAATCCATTAAAAACGATATTAGTGGTAAATTCATATAAATGGACAAAGATGGAAGATGATAAATTAGTTGGTTTTGAGTGGATAATGGTGTGCAGAGTTAAATATTTTTGGTAGCAGATGGGAATTAATTTTTTAGTAAATGATACTTCTAGATTATTATGGATAGACCTGTCGGGGAGATCGCATGGAGCATTAGGAAGTGCGACAAATCATGGAACATTATGAAGTGCGACAAATATTTGTTACATTCTAATATGTAATTATGAAATTTTTGAAACGGTTAGCCCAAATTTTGTGCTATGATTGAGAAAATTTTGTGCTGTGATTATAAAATGTATTGTATATAGAAATGATGCAGATAATATATAACTGTATTCATAACATTAAGTTTGGAAATTCAATAAGTATAATTAATTATTGGTTCGTACATTTTTATAGATTTTATTATAAAACTAATTAGCACATGAATAATGGATGATCTAAATACGATATGACGTGTAAACTAGTTAAATTACTACTAAATTGTTAATTTTGTTTTAGTAAGCTGAGGATCCTAGGATTAATCCTATATTTCTAACAAAATATCATTTGTTTATTTCTCTTCAGTGAAATTTTTCCATTTATTTTCCATTCATTTAATAAATGACTATAAATGTTAAAATATTTTTTAGTGTATTATCACATTATTTTAAACATTAATCATTTAAAATAATAAATAATCATGTTACACTAGTAATTAAAATGTATCCAACTGCACATGAAACGGGAAACTAATTTTGATAGCTAGGGACCTCAGTAAATGTACAGAAATAAATTAAGTGAATTCTGTGAAATGAGAAGAACAGTTGGAATAGCATTAATCATGGCCGATGAAAGGTTTATTTTCATTTGTTCTGTTTCTATCTTGTTATTTTATTTTTCAGTTATTTTTAGTTGATGTATCACGTGATATCATTATTATAAAATCATTTTATTTCCTTGACGAACATCGCTATTAAGAACAAATTTGGGATTTTGATAGATGGGTAGCATATCTACTGTCTGTTGTGAGGTTTTTTTTTTTTTTTTTTTTCTATTACTGTGATAAGAGGAAGAATTATGATCGTATACAATTTTTCTATATTGAGTTTTTACCAGAAATATAAGTTTCTAGTAGATGAAAAAGTCCCCAGAAGATGAAAAAGTGATTTTTAAAAACTAGGTCTTTGTGTGAGTTTGTGTATATGGACAGCATTACTGAAATACGAAATTCACAGAAGGTCCAATTTAATATTTCACTTAAGTATCGCCAGAAGATATGGGCAGCAGAACATGCAAGATATGTGGGCAATGAAAAAGCGGATAAATTAGCTCGCGAGAAATGTTGTAAAACACACTTCTTTTGAGTCAGGAACTTATCTATGTATTCCCAAGTAAGAGAAAAAAATCAATTTATACATCTTGGATTCGCAGAAAATTAGAAACTGGTTCGCGGAAGCTTACGATAGACTTGCTAAACAAGGGCTAGTGAACTTCAGGATTATAGTGGGTCTGTGGAAGACTGTAGGCTGAAAAGTGTAGCATACACCAGCGAGCCTATTGGGTCTGTGTTAATAATGGTCATTGCAGATCTTGCTTGCCTGAAGAAGAAATATCTTTCCACTTCGTCTGTTATTGCGAAGGTCTGGGAAATGAATCATCCTCAGCAACGAGCTATAACAAGGCGTCTCTTAGGCGACTTTGGTGCCTACTTGTGAGAATTAGACTCGCCAAATGCTCAGAGTTAGCTGTTAACTTATGTTAACTGAGTTTCACTAAAGATCCATTTGGATCCCAGTGATTATGGCCCGATGGGACCATTCCTACTTTCACTATGTATTCTATCGCCAAAGAAATAGGCAGAGAGGTTTCTGTCAATATCCGTTAACAAGGTAATGATTTTTCCTCAAAAATGTCTGCAACGTTTATTTAAATTTCTTATATTCTCTGTGCTTATATGTTTAATCTTTTGAAAACGTTTATTCTCCACAAAGCTATTAATCTATCGTACTTATGCTAACAAAAGTCTTTCTAGCTAGCACAAAAATATTAATTTGTGTTTTTAAGTTTTTCAATAGACTGACAGCAGCGCCCGCTCTAGCGGCGACGTTGACCCGGGAAAAAAGACAATTGTCGCGCCTTAAGAATATATATATATATATATTTTTAAGCAAGTCTATGCATGTTTAAATAAAGCCGAAGCAACGCTCTAGCTCGCGTGCTAATACTTTTCTGTTCAGAGAAGTATATGCGTATTCAAACAAGTTCAAGCACCGTCTTTTACAGATTTTGCGTTAATTTTTCAATAATTGTGTACATATTTTCAGCTTTTAGACATAAACAATATAAATACACTGCGCATTGCAAATTTTTTAGCAAACGAAAAAAATCGACATGTGAAATTTACTATTGAGTACATATCACATCAATATTTTTCTCACACTTACAGCCAAAATGGCGCCCCTGATAAATGTCCGGGTTGCCCGCCCCTAGAGCGGGCGCTGCTGACAGATACTAACCTAAGCAATGATTCTATATAGTTAATAATTTTAACATATATATCAACCATCTAATTTGTCCCAAGGAAAGGAAAACAAATTTGCCATAAGCTTGGCTGAAAAAAGAAGAAGTTATTAATTGAATGACTATGAACCCAACCCTCTGCTTCTGAACATTTAAAAATATTTATGTTTGTTAGAGTCACTTATTGATGTTTAACATTGTCAAGTAGGTCTCCTAACAATATTAGATTTAATTTTTACAATACTTCGTCTTACTAAGAGTAAAAGAAAGTATTGTAATCGGGTCAAAGAGTCACTTATTGATGTTTAACATTGTCAAGCAGGTCCTAACAATGTTTGATTTAATTTTTACTTTCTCTTACTCCTAGTAAGAGGAAGTATTGTAATCGAGTCAAATTTTCAATATCAAATTTTCATCTGACATAACCGTTTTGAGGTTCCCTGAGACTAAAAAAGTGGTTTTTAGAAAATTGTGTGTGTGTGTGTGTTTGTGAGTATGTGAACAATATAGCCAGAAAAGAAAAATCGTAGAAAGTTCAAACTTGATATTCCGTTTAGTACCACTTGTTCCGACAGTAGATCATCTGTTAAAATTCCTCAACCGGAAGTACCACTTTACTGAATGTTTTTTTTTTTACTTTTTTGCAATTTTCTCAAAAATAGGTCAAACGATTTTCTTTAAATGTGGTATATCAACTACACATACAATGATCTAGAACTTTTATTTGAAACATTTCTCTGGGAAAATATTCATTTAAGGACACTTTTGGGGGATGCTGTGGTTATTGTTTCCTCTAGAGTGCTATTTCAGTTTATTACACAATTCTAATCATCTAAATTATATTAATTATAATTAAATTTGTTGTTGAAATTCCAATTTTTTAAAAAATCGGAAGTGACCGGTAGTGTTTTTTTTTTTACTGAAATGTATTCTGTATCAGTTTTCTGGTATTTCTTCAAAATAGCTCCAACGATTTTCTTTAAACTAGGAATATGAACTACACATATAAAGAGCTACAACTTTTATTTGAAACATTTTTCCTAGTAAAGTCATATAAGAGGAATTTTGATGGTGGGGAGGGGTTATGATTTTTTTTAAAGTGCTATAATACCATCCAAACAAAATTAATGGGAAATAAATATATCGCCGAAATTCCGAGTTTCAAGAAAATTAGTAAACCGGAAGTGCACTTTTACTGAACAGTTTTTTTTTCAGTTTTCTACGAATTTTAAAAAACTGGAGTAAGTGAGTGTTGTGTGAGTGTATCACACCGGAATTTTTTTTTTAATGCTCGCTTGGCCCAAAATAACAATGCTGCGCTGGCAAATGTTGATCGTTTAGTTGGATATCCAGGGGGCCATATGAGAACCATCTTTTACGTGAACAACTTCATCCCGTCCAGTTTGATTTCAGTAATCACTATACTTTACGTAATTCTTATTTTTATTTCTATTTTTCAAATGATTCTTTTTTTCTCTCTTTTACTCCCCACTGTTTTAGTACTGTATGGAAATATATAAAATGGAATCCATGAAATAGGTTTATAAAGACCCTTTCTTCTACTGCTTCCTCTATATACACATGAGGGACTGCATAAAAACTTCCAAGGTAATAGGATTTCTTCATATATAGATGGAGGGAGTCTCTACCTTCATCATTTCAGTCGGTTATACTACTACATCTTTGGATAATACAATTTTCTAACACTTTTTTTCATTCTTTCTTCAGTTCTACACTATTTTTTTTTTTTTTTTTTCAATATATGCTCCAACACACTACACTAGTCACTTCGTTCGATTTATTCCAGTTTTTGTAATTTTATTTTTTAATATTTTCTTACTTCTTCATAGTACGTACTTACAATTATTTGATATATGAGCAACTTTTGAAATTTAAAAAAAGTTTTTCATTTTATATATATAAGTTATTAAAAGGAGTAAGAGAGAGTCGTGTGAGTGTATCACATCAGATTTAATTTTTTTTAGGATAGCAAAATCTTTTCCCACTCCGAAACCCCCCCTCCCTTAAATTAATTTTCTCCAAAAAAGCGTTTAAAACAAATGAAATAGGCCTCTGTATTTATAGTTATTATTATTATTATTATTATTATTCCTAAAAGGGGAAGGAAGTAAACCCTACGCTATCCAAAGCCCCCTCGGGCCCATACAGCTACCCCTAAAGAATACCTAATACTGGGACTAGAATGAAAATCCAGGCCCAGGGTTTAACCATCTAAGTTTCACAACAGACCGAACAAATCGGACCAAAACCTTAAAAGGACACAGCTTAAGATCCTCTACCGACATCCTATTCCGGCCGAAAGTCCTAAACCTAATCTCCTCACAACCCAAACAATTCGTCATCAAATGCATGGGTGTTTCCTCCTCAGTTTCACAAACTCTACAAAAAGGGTCAGGCACAAGTCCCATTATATAGAGATGTCTCCTTAAACCACAATGCCCAGTGAGGAATCCAACCAGATACCTGAGGGAGGTCCGTGAAAGACATCGGACCCCACTACTCAAAGCTCCGTTCGGGCCCCCAATGAGCATTTTAGACTGCCGACAACCCACTGCACTCATCCATAAGGATGCACTGCACTCACCTAATTTGGCAAACCTATCCATCTCCTCATTACCAAAAATTCCCATTAGACCTGGAACCCAGACCAGAAGCACATCCTTTAATCAAGAAAGATCTTCCAGTCTTCTAGAACATTCCAACACCAATCTGGAAGTGAAGACACATGAATTAAGCGCCTTCAACGTAGCCTGGCTATCCGAGCAGATACAAACACCTTTTAAATTAGTGTTACGCACCCTCTCATCCAAAATACAGCAAAGAATTGCATAAACCTCAGCCTGGAAAACGGTGGCCCACTCACCAAGAGGCGCTACCAAATGATCTCCCGTCTCAAAATAGACGGCAGCCCCAGACTTACCATCCATCCTGGAACCGTCTGTGTAGCATGGGAGATAATTCTCAGGAATCACACCAGACGGACCCAGGGTTAACCAATCTTCCCTAGAAGGCAACCTAACCCTGTAGGAATGACCAAAGACAAAAGTCTTCAAATTCCTATCAGAAGGGAAACCTGTAATGGGAATCCTTAAAAGCATCTCACGATAAATGGTAGAATGACCATATCGCTTACCATGCCAAAAACATGCCTGTTTAATTCTATAACAGGCTTTCATTGCCTGGTTTTTCACCTCCACAAAGAGAGGTGGAATCCCTAACAAAGTCTCCATAGATGCGGTCGGTGTAGTCCGAAACGCTCCAGTCACCGCCAGAGATTTATAGTTTGTATAGCAAATTTAAAGAAACCTCTTTGTGTTTGTGTAATTATGGAGAAAAAATTAAACAAAAAAACTGTGAGAAAATCAGTACAGTAAAGCCGCATTTATGTTTGTGGAATTTAGTTCATTCAAACTTGGAATTTTTAGCTATACTTTTAATTTTATACTTAATATTATATAGGATGATGTAATTATATAATAAAGTAAAATAGCAAATATTTATCCGATGCGCCAAAATTTAGGGAGGGCAGGGATTGGTTAAGTGGTTAGCGCTTTGGACTCCCATGCGGAGGTTACGGGTTCGAGTCCAGTGTTACAATTAGATTTTTTTTTCTTACTAGGAGCCTCTACAGCAACTCTGTTCGGTGATGGACAATGTTGTCTGTAACGAGAGAACACTGTCTGAAGGCCGGCAGTATACTGAGAAGTCACCGGGCCCAATGACCATAGACGTTAACAAGCCTTAAATTAAAAAAAAAAAAAATTTGGGGTGCTATTTTGGCTGTAAATGTGAGAAAAATACTGATGCGTTAAATACTCAATTAATAGAAAATTTCACATATCGATTTTTTTTTCGTAAGCTAACAATTTATAGTGCGTAGCGCATTTATATTGTTTATGTCAAAAAGCTAAAAATATTTATTACACTATTATTGAAAAATTAACACAGAATTTGTAAAAAAATACGATGCTTGAGCTTGTTTGAACATGCATATACTTTTCTGAACTGAATAGCATTAGCACGCAAGCAGAGCGTTGCTTCAGCATGCGTTTGAAACATGCATAGACTTGCTTAAAAAAAAAAATCTGGTGTGAAACACTCAACACAACTTTTTCTTACTCCTGTTCTCAAAATATATTGACAAATTTTATAGTTTGTGTACCAAATTTAATGAAATTCGTTCGAAAACTGTTCAGTAAAAGCGCACTTCCGGTTTACTAAATTTCTTTAAAACTCGGAATTTTGGCAATCTATTTATTTCTAATTAATTTTGTTTAGATATGAATTGTATAATCAACTGTGATAGCACTTTAGAGAAAAACATTAGCCCCACCACTCCCCTAAAAGTGCCTTTAAATGAATTTTTCCAGAGAAATGTTATAACAAAAGATGTAGCTCTTTGTATGTGTGGTGATGTTCCATGTTTAAAGAAAATCGTCGGAGCGATTTTTGAGAAAATCGCAAAAACGTAAAAAACAAAAAAACTAGTAAAGTGCACTTCCGGTTGAGGAATTTTGACAGATAACGTACTGTCAGATCCCATGGTGATACCTAAACGGAATGTCACAAGTTTAAACTGTCTAGGTTTTTTTTCGTTTTTGAGCTATGCTGTTCACACATACATACGTACAGCATACACACACACACACACACACACACACATCAGAGGCATTGCCAAAACCCCTTTTTGTCCTCAGGGACCTCAAAACGGATATTTCCGGTGAAAACTCGATACCGAAAATTTGCCACGATTACAATACTTCCTCTTACTAGGAGTAAGAGAAAATAAAAATATATATATTCTTAAGGGGCGGCAATTTGTTTTTTTGTCCGGAGCGCTGCCCCACAACCCTCTAAAATGAATAATTTAAAAAAAAAAATAGTTATAGCTCTTTTATATGATATGCGCTTGTATAACATACATAAAGAAATTGTTGAAACCGTTTTCAAGAAAATTGCAAAAAAGTCAGGTTGTACTTCCCGATTGGTCGATTTAGACCAATAATTTACTGTCAGATTCCACCTAGCAGAGCTTGAACGAAATAGGCTTGAATTTCCACCATTTTTCCGTTTTTGAGTTAACAGAAAAATCAGTTTCTAAAAATCCATTTTTCAGACTCAGTGGACCTCAAAACAGATATTTCCGGTGAAAACTCGATATCGCAAATTTCGAAACGATTGCAATACTTCCTCTTAAACAGCAGTAAGTGACAGTAAAAAGATGCTTCAAGAGGCTGATTGGCTAAAATTTTCTATACAAAATTGGATAGAATTGTTGACGAACCCAACAAAATATAAAACTTTCTTTCTTTTTTTAATAATCAAATTAACTCCATTATTACTGTTTAAACTCAAAGTTTGTAGTTAATTTATGAACTGGTTTCAGTTTTAGTTTGTTTATTATGCATTAATGAAGCAAGCACCTGGATCAACAGCAACTTGGTCTGAGAAACTTTCGACTGATAAATATGTTTACTCGAAGAAGTTCATAATATTGCTATGTTGATTAAAAAATTGTTTCAATATTTTTAAAAAGTTATGTACAATGAATATTGTTAAATTATTTAGATAATAATAAAAAATATTATATTATTTAAGGATATTTTATGTGAAATATTGAAATAAGATTTTAATCAATTAATAATAATAAATGATTTAATTAAATGTGAAGATTTAAAGTAAATAAATAATTAAGAATGAAAAAAGAAAGGGTCAATATTACTTAACTTTTTCTGTTAATTTAATGAAAAAACAACAAATTGTTGAAAACTTTCGTTAGAATAACTTTCTAAAGTAGTTAAGCTTTGGTTTGTTTGTGTAGGACTTAATTAAGTCTTTCTATATGTGCTTGTATTTGCTTTGAATCGCTGTACCCATAATGCCTTATCTATATATATTATTTATTTTTATTGTTATTGTTTTTACTTACTAAATAATATTTAAAATCATATAAATATTACACGTCTTCTAAGTTCATTATAAGATGTCGTTTCCACAATAAATAGTGAAATTATTAACTTATATAATTTGGCAACAGAATAGTAGAGGAATAAGTAACTTTCTTGTACACAGAATAAATACGATGATCATTCTGACAAAGTTTTGAGAAAGAAAAAAAACACGTTCTTAAATTGAATTGTGTTCAATTTATTTTCATAGTGCCTCTCTGCTCACGGTCGTTTTCATTTAATCGCTGAATGTGGTCGTGAAATAAATTTTTAATACTGAAAAACTATGGGACGTGATAAGAACATTTGAGAATGTTGCTTTGCGATTTTTAAATCTTTGGAGTCAGCTCAGACATCTCAGTCCACTCTCAATCTCAGCTCAGTCCACTTTTAATAGTAGCAGGAATGATGTGTTGGTGAATGGTGACATAAATGAGAACACCCGAACTGGAACTAATTCACAATCTCTATTTTGCGAATGTACTGAGTTAAGAGATAAGAATATATAAAGAGCAGATGATCAAGCAATGAGTGAATTATTGTTGTTGGTAGCCTGGGAAATGTAGCAGGGTATACCATTGCTGTGGCGATTCGCTTCATTAGAGTATAATACCAGTGTGACTAGCTAAGTAAACTTTTCAAGTTTGAACTGAGGTCGTTTTACTGATTTTTATGCTTTAAAGTTTATCCGTTGGCTGATTTGTTCAAGGTTTATCTGCTAATTGTTTCTTAAGCTCTTCAGATAATCGGCTATATTCAATTTCTCTTATAGCTTCTAGGTGAGAGATTTGCTGTCGAAGTTGAAGTCCATTCGCCAAAACATTGTAATGTAGGTAACAGAAGTTGTAATATATAGTTGTAATATGCGTTTTGCTAATAGAACTATTAGTCCAGTTTTTGTGTGATGAGTTTACTGTTGATTGGTACCTCTACACTATCCAGCGCTTGTAACAGGCTTTTGGTGATAAAACTCTATATCGGCGACTATGTTTAGGTGATTAGCTGAATTTTAAAGAAAGTGCAATTCCCCATTACGGTACGAGCATCACAGTGGAAGACTATCTACACGTTTAATTTCTGAAATCATTACTACTGTTCAAATAATGGTGAGATTGATTCATACTGATATAGAAAGGAAGATATGCATATGGAGTCATTAACGTTTGCAACTATCACTATTTAGGAAACCTAAAACCCACAATTTTACTAGTCGCTCAAGACGCTATCATAGTAAATATGGATTCACGACGATGTCTAAAACCCAACTACTCTCAACAAAAGCATACATTAAAGAAGAAATCTATATGCATTTGTTAGAAATACCTGGACAAGTGAAGATGATTATCTTAATGTAGATAATTTATCTTAATGCCCTTTTTATCTTAAAAAGGGTAGAAGTATGGCTTGGCAAACTGTTACAGTATGCCAGCCGAAATACTCGTCGGCGTTCTGAACGTTAGTGGCTTAATGACCCCATATGGAAATTGCTCTTCACACTACCAAATAAACTGTCGAAGTTTTTGGTCGTCAAGTGAGATCAAAATTATATAGGTAACATCCTCCTTATTCACATGATTTACCCTAGCCAGATGCCATGTGTTCAAAAAAAAATTTGTGTGCTATCGAGAACTTCTTTGAAAGAGAAAACTGATTCCTCAACTATGGACTTTTTTTTATACTATGGAAAATATAGTTTATAGTCTGTCAATTATCTGAACAATAAAATGTAGGAAATAAAGGATATAGATGATTTTTTTGGAATGGACTCGCTAGAGATTGTTGTAAAGTTGTTTTAAGATTGCAATAACGTTGCAGCAAATAAGAATGAAAATACAATCACAGTATGGTAGACCAAAAATCATTTAAAAATTTATTGTATTTAAATCAAAAATACAAAATATTTAATAATATATATCACATTCTATTCTAGACAAGAACACAAACAATATTCCATTAATATTGAACTAAATCTAAAGAAGAACACATCTGATTGGCAATTGCAGACAATAAAAACACTATAATCAAACATGTTATAAGAAAAGATCACAAACTGTTGAATATCTTGAAATTTTCCACTTGTTCTTGACTTTTTGCCAAACATTTACGTAACTTTAGCTGTGAAATTGATAGAACTGCCAATTTATATATTCATTTTATCATGTCAAATTTCCCGGATAAAAACCACATCGAAATAATAGAGATTCATTTCAGTATAAAGTGAAAGCGAGAATCCTAAATAAATTTTTTCCAAGTAGGTATATATCCAAAACTTGTTTATTTTTAATATTCGGCTAGTGAAATTTTTTAAATTTTTAATTTTTAATTTGATTTGAACCCTTAAAAGTTATTATAATACTATTCAATTAGTTAAATGATTAATATAATATCATATTAATTACAGTTTCGAAGCTTGGAGAAGACCGAAGCCTATAAGTGAGATTTTTTGTTGGGTAATTATTGTGATCTACTTGTCCAACCGCAAGGTTCTGACTTCATAACTAAGATCTGCTAATAGTTGTAGTTTTTAAAACGTAACATGTATTAATGGTTCAACACCGTATTCAGCGGCTATGTGTTTATACGGAAATGTGTGTTGTAAGTGAATAATAATATAAAAGTAAGTAAAGTTAAATAATGCGTATTTCTTCAGGCGGGCTTTACGTTAGAGAATTTCGTGCGAGAAAATTCAGGGTTCGATGCCTCTTGAGAGCAAAGTCGGTGTTGATCCAGCAACGTGATAAAAAATGGGAAGCTACAATTAGTAGCGCCCTAGGTAGCGAAGGCCGGAACTAAACGGCGTGGTAACAGCGGTGTGCTTACCACACGCCCCCTATTCAAATCGCCTTCTGGCTGGGGTAATATGACTGGGATGTTGTGTCATAAGGTTTTAATGTAGGGCTTGACGTCCAAAACTACCGAGGCTGTAAGCTAACTCACTTTACTATAATTTTTACAATAATTTAGTATTACTATGTTTTAATACTAAATTAAAATCGAATAGGGATCGAATCCAGTACCGCAATACAGCTCAGCTTTGCGGTCCGTATAGGTGAATATACGTATAATAAATGTTCAAAATGTACAGATTAAAGTAAATATACATTGATTAATAAAGGTAACTACTCAGAATACTTAGAAGTATGCAAATAAAAAAAAAATTATAATACCTTATAAGTAGAACATAATATTATAAGGTAAATAAAACAGATAATATAAAAGAAACAATGCAGAGAAGATTACAATGAGCCCTGCGCATGGACGACACGACTTTCTAATGCTATACAGATCCCATCTGTATTATCATTAATATCATATTGAATGTTTGCAAAAATTGGAATTTTGTTTATTCTTACTATATAGGCTCATCAATTTTATTCCTCAAAAAAATATTTTAGAGTTTCTGGAAAGCTACAACTGTAGGCGGCGTTTCTTTTTAGGGTCTGTTGTTTCTATAATATAAAATTCTACAAACTATATAATGTTAGTATTAGTACAAATTGTAACATTAAAGAAAACGTGTCTCTGAGAACTCTGAAAATTGTATTAATAGAAACTCATGTGACTTTCAAGCAAGAAGTTTGCATGGCAGGTGTAATGTTTTGGTGTGATGATGTGTATAGGTAGCTTGTGGCGTGAGCGTTTTAGCGAAAAGGGCTTGTATACGGTTAAGAGATAGAAGTATTAAGAATAATTAAGAAATCACCACTGTTAACAATAAATACATATATTATTCTTTAAGCAAGTTTAAGTATATTACAATATCACACTGTATCTTAATAAAACAACGTTTATCTAGAATAAAGGCAAATATCTATCATTGGCACTGAGCAATTCCTGAAGTAGTGTTCTGGCTTTGGAAGTAGAATGCGACTTAGTTGTTTGAAGGCTAAGTGCAGACTGTCTTTTTTGAACTGAACTATTTGAAAGCTGATGGCTCTCTCTATTCTTTGGAATTGCTCTCTCTCAAGCGGGGGAATTTTCTTACAAAAGGTTTACCCTAACGGGATTTTGTGCCTTTGTTTTTCTATTTAGTATGATCCCAATTTACAGTACCTGATACTAAAATACACTCTTCTTGAAGTTAAATTCACATTATAAAATATTCTAAATTATTTTTAAAAACTATTATTTTTCATTTCGTTCTTCCACTACACAGGCGATGATGGTGTGACTAATTTCAAATAAAATTGATACTCCCAAAGTTCTGATTAACGGAATATTCTACAGTCCTTTTATGGACTAAACTTAAGCATGCGAGGTAAACGCTTCCTCATTACATACAGTGCTCCTTTCATCTAAATCTTATAAACACAGATTTCATCTCATTCAAGACTGTCTCGTTTAAAAACAAAATATTGAGCGAATGTCTTTCTGCCTGAAGACTTCTTAAATACCATTGCCAGATAATAAGATACAAAAAAGACTACTAACAGTTGAAAACTTGTTCAACCAATTTCATTTAAGTCATCTAACTAAGAATAATGATAATGAATTTACTGTAAAAAGGATGCAAAAATACAATATAATCATCAATTAAAATCTAAACAAAGATAATAAATGAAATAAACAAAACTAAAACAAGAACATTAGTCTTTTATTCAGTATTGGATAAAACTGAAACTTTTGTTAAAACGGTAGAATACACAAAGTTAAGCCGAAGGTAGGTAGATTAAATCAAAACTTTTGGGGTCATAGTCTTTCTCACTGGACCAAACCCAATTGATTTCTACTCTAGTTAACTTATTGCTTGCGCCACTGACTCTACAACTTTTAAGCTATCAACTTACTCATGCCCCAAACATATGTAGGTTTTACAATCCTCTTGGTAGGCGTTATGTGCTTCTTGATTTTATTTTAAATAGTATTTCAAAATGGTGGTGTAGAATTCACGAGCATATGAAGTTATTTAAGAACTCAGATAATTTATAAATCTAAAAGTAAAATGATAGATTTTATATTCATTTATTAAGGGTGTAATGTGAATACACTTGTTAAAATTTCAATCCGAATATGAAGGACATTGGTTTTGCTTTTTCAAATCTATTTCCAGATACCCTGCACTAATTGCTTATAATGAATAAATTTTATAGTTGGATGAAAATAAATGGCTGAAATAACATTGTGTAAATGGAACCAAACGCCATAAAATTCGCTATTCAAAGCTGGTAACATGTCTCTTTATTATTTTAAATGATAAATGTTTGCAATAATATAAACAAAAATCTGGTGTGAAACACTCACAAGACTATCTCTTACCCTAATTTACATAGTTACGTAGTCTGTAGTTTTTCGAACTTATCTTTCAATATGTGGACTGCACTACAAACATTAAACAAATGAAGGACAATATAATCAAGTGGCCAAATTTATTTATTTTTTTTTTTTTTTAGCACTACAGCCCTTGCAGGGCCTTGGCTTCCTTAATAATTTTGTTCCAGACCTCTCTATCCTTGGCCTTCTCCCTCCACCTTCTCACTCCGAGCATTCTTATCCCGGCCTCCACATCGTTAGTCCATCTCTTCCTGGGCCTTCCCACTTTTCTTCTTCCTGTCGGTTTGTCCTCATATAGTCTTTTCACGATGCGATCTCTTTCCATTCTAATAAGATGTCCCATCCACTCCAGTCTTCGCGCTTTTATTTCATTTAAAATGTTGGGGGATGCGTAGAGCCTTGCTAATTCCTCATTACTCCTAATTTTCCAATTCCCGTTAACCAGGGTTGGACCAAAGATTTTCCTTAGAACTTTCCTTTCCCAAACTAGGAGTAGTTTAGCATCACTTTCCGTGAGAATCCACGTCTCACACCCATACATTACCACTGGTCGGACAACCGTCTTATAAATACGAATCTTATTTTTTCTGAAGATCGCACGTTCCTTGAAAACCTTTTGTAACGCAAACAGGCATCTATTACTTGAGGCCAACATATCTTTTATCTCTTTTTTTACATCTCTATCTTGCATAAAGATGCAACCTAAGTATTTAAATTGCCTGACGTTTTCGAAGGACTCACCACCTAGACTCAAATGGGACAACCGGCAAATGGCGTTATCAAATCTGGATGCCAGCATGTATTTTGTCTTTGAGTAATTTATTTCCAGACCTACAATCCTTGCCTTCTCCTTGAGTTGCAAAAAACCGTCTTCTAATGCCCTCAAGGTTCTACCCACAATAACAATATCATCTGCAAAAGCCTAATACCCTAATTTACATAGTTACGTAGTCTGTAGTTTTTCGAACTTATCTTTCAATATGTGGACTGCACTACAAACATTAAACAAATGAAGGACAATATAATCAAGTGGCCAAAATTACACGCGCACATTTGACACCTTACTTCTACATTATGATTCGTTCTTTTATTTATAGCTACTTATTTCTATGAAAAATCTAGTTTAGAATTTTTTTTACTAATTTTTCCCTACGTAGGTATTTAATAAATTGTCAAATTGTGCATAAAAATGTTTTATGAAAAAATCCAAAAAGTCAAGTTATTTCTAACATAATATTTACTGTTTTATATATTTAATGTGAGCAATAAAGAAATAACTCAAAATTTTCATTCTATTGTTGAAAAAATATGCACAAGAGAATTCGGCGGAAAGGCTAAATCCACCGCCATTTTTTTTTTTTTTATGCTGTACATACTAGTGGGAGGATAAAAGAAATTTTGAAAAATATATAACGTTTCTAATTTCGATAATTATGTCTTTAATTGCATTAATAATTAGTTGGAATCCTTTTTTTATGTTGTGAGAGAGGCGTCTAGATTTTGGTTTAATTAGCTCTTGCGCAGATTTCCATCTTTTATAAAAGATACCTCTTTCAATAGGTATAAACTGAATTGTTGTTTGTGCAAGTCCGTGTTATCACACTGTTTGACAAAAACATCCTATGAAGGTTGCCGAACCAGTCGAGATCAAAAAAGAAACAGGCTGTGGTGGTTGGTTTCGCAGAGCTGGAAAGCATCAGAGACATTTTCCGTGATAGCCTGCTTCATTTTGTGGTCATCGACCGGTTTCGGGCGTTCGCCCATCTTCAGGATGCGTTTTTCAGACAGTGTGACAACACAGACTTGCACAGAGCAAATTCCGAATTTCATTTTGCTGTACATACTAGTGGGACAAAAGAAAAATTTGATAAAATATATAACGCTTCTAATTTCTATAATTTATTTGTTTGATTGCATTAATAATTAGTTGGAATCCAAAATAAAATTCCGAATTAGCTCTGTGCAAGTCTGTGTTGTCACAGTGTCTGAAAAACGCATCCTGAAGATGGGCGAACGCCTGAAACCGGTCGATGACTGGCTACCACGGAAAATGTCCCTGAAGAAGCAGGCTATAACGAAAAATATCTCTGATGCTTTCCAGCTCTGCGGAACCAAGCACAAACAAATCTTTCAATAGTTTCTGAAACGGTGTCGCAAACATTAAAATAAACTAAACACTATGTTCAAGTACTAAAGTAATTCAACAGAAAAAATTAATGTTTTAAATAAAACTATGTATATAATAAATGTGACGCAAGAATGAAAAGAAGTGCGCTTTAATAACATAGAATAGTTTAAATTTGGAAATGTTGGTTGTTATCAATGAATGACTCAACAAACGTTAGATGTAAATAGCAATATTATAACTTATAGTACCTCTAACGATTTCTAACAATGTATCGTAGATATATTGATAGATGTCGTATCGAGGATAAAGAAAAATTTATCGTACTATTGTTTGAAATATTTTCTAATTATTACATTTTTTACTAGAAACCCGAAATTAGCTAATGAAATAAATTGTTAAAAAATCTGTTCTACTACGCATAACGTGGAAGTTCCGGTTGAGTAATTTTGGCAATTAACACCCTGTCAGATTCCTATGTAATAGGAAAAACGAACTTCCGGTTAACCAATTTTTTCCTAACTCGGAATTTCAACAACACATTTAATTCTAATTATTATTATTTTGATGCCAGAATTATATAGTAAAATGAAATAGCACTTTAGAGAGCAATCTAACCCTTCCCCTTCCCAGAGAAATGTTTTAATTAAAAGTTGTAGATTTTTGTATGCGTAGTTGATATACTAAGTTTAATGAAAATCGTCAGAGCCATTTTTGAGAAAAATTGCCAAAAAATTAAAAAATAAATTTATTAAAGTGGTACTTCCGATTGAGGAATTTTTGCAGACAACCTACTGTCGGATCCCATGGTGATACCTAAACAGAATATCAATTTCGAACTTTCTACGATTATTCGTTTTTCAGCTATGCTGTTCAAATACATACATAAAGATACGCACATACACACACAGACCTTTTTTTAAAAACCACTTTTTTGGACACAGACGGATTTTGCGGTGAAAAGTCGACATCGAAAATTTGACACGATTACAATACTTCCTCTCACTCAATAAGAGAAAGTAAAAAAAAAAAGTGCCAAATATTTTAATATTTATAAAATCATTTAATAAATGAAGGTAAAATAAATGGAAATATTTCACAAAAGAGACATAAACAAATTAAATTTTAGTATAAAATTAGGATTATCCCGATTGGCTAGGATCGTCGAACATAGCTAATGTACTAGAACAAAACAGTTTGAATATGTTTGTAGGAATGGCATCGAGAGCACTGGGTTTTGTATTAAGGCACACTCGTGATCTTACGAGATCCCAAAGCGGTGCTAACTGTGTACAATGCATACGTTAGAAGCCTTCTTGAGTAGGCGTCATTGATTTGGTGTCCTTACACCAAGAAGGATATAGTCAGACTGGAAGCTATACAAAACCGTTTCATCAGGACTTTTAAGAAAAGGTTACCCAGTGGTGCTACTCATTTATGCTCTTTAGAGTCTAGAAGACGAAATGCTGGTCTTTTATTCTTGAAGAAGCTCTTGAATGGCGAAATAGATTGCATGGAGCTACTTGCTGCCATTCCTTTTCATGTACCACCTCGCTGCTTGCGCAGTACTTCGCATTTCGTGGTCCCTGCCGTTAAGATTACTGCGCTGTTCAACGCTGACGTCATTTGTAGAATATGCAGGTCATGGAATGAGTATATTCCTGGTGATTTGGGTTTTCAAATGGCATCTGGACTTTTCAAAGAACATTATTGCATTACTTGAAGATTAAATTGTTAAATGAGCATGTATTATTTTACTATTATTATTTCATGTATCACTGTATGTATCACATGTAATGACTTCAACCATAAGGCTACGCCGTTTGTTGATAAAAATATAATAAATAAATAAATAAAATTGACAATTTAGTAGTAAATCAACCAATTCATAGATCAGATAAGTCATACCGTATTTAGATCATTATTATTATTATTATTATTATTATTATTATTATTACTGCGAAACAATATACCTCACATGCCGATGTCCAACGCAAAGTTTGGGTCCGAAAGCTATGAGAAGATTTTTTACAATAGACGGAGTACTGGCCTAACTTGTAACTCCCTCCCTGGAGGACCGGGCTTGAATTCAGAGTTAACTCTCCTAGACAGGTTGCCTGCACTATGGCTAGGGGTCTTGCCTACCCCACCACTGGTTATGCCGCCATGGCTCGGTATCGCTTCTGTTAGCCTTCTCCTAATACAGTTTCCCAGGGGTTATGACGAGGAGATGGAAGTCGAATTCACCCCACAGGACATCATCATTATTGATGTACTAATTAGTTTTATAATAAATCTATAAAAATGTAATTATACTTATTGAATTTCCTAACCTAATTTTATGAATACAGTTGTAAAATATTATCTGCATCGATTCTATGTACAATGTTGAACTGTATGTAAAATTATGTTTAAAGCATTTTTACTTTTTCTTATTACTACCGTACTAAGAATTACAGTGTAATGGAACAAATCACCCTCAAATTTGCCTCACAAAATCTGGGTTAGTAGTTGTATTAGCAGCTGCATCAAGGCCGAATTTTGAGCCTCCAAGTGCATCTCAGCTAAGCATTTACACCATATCTATGACACCTATACAACGTATTGGCGAATGTCAACTTCGACAACGAATCACCCTCTTTGGAAGCTGTCTCTTTAATGATAAGAGAAACTGAATAAAAGGCCGATGATCTGTGGGGTTAACAAATCAATCACCAGATATAAGTGCCAGCAACAGTTGCTATGTACAGTCGAAAGAACAAGTCGTTAACAAGTATCGACATCAACTTTGAAAGACTCACCAAGCTAACAACTTAGCTAATCAACCATTAGAACAATCCTCTTCAGGCGACAAATCAGCCAACGGTACCACACCACAATCATCAAGCTACTGACGTTGTAATGACATGGAAAGTCATTGCAATGTCAAAGTGGTTCCAGCCAGCTGCTATCTTCACAAAGGATGGCAGTAATAAAATAATAATTTATAACCAGAGACCTAGCAGGCCGTCGTCTTCAAAACAATGCCGGCCAAACAAACAACAAAGCCCTTTTCAATACTTTACATCAAAAGCAAGCACCGATAAGGTTGGCCACTGACCTAAATAAGGTCACCAAACTACGAACGAAGGTCGCACACTAGGACAGATGTCTTGGTGTGAGTGTGGCCAACACCGATATATAAACTCTATCATATACAACGAGAGGATCATTATATCTTATACGACGATACGAGCACGTCCATATACACGAGCAGCAGTTTACGCGACTATACACAGTTTCATTTAAACTTATTATCTTTTAGTAGTGCATCTTAGTTCGTTTAATTTATCATTCTAATTTATTACTTATTTATCTTCTATTTATTTCTAAGTATTTTGCTAGTTATTAGTTACCATTTATACGTTAAAATTATTGTTAAAATACAGTTTATTAATATAAAATCCATATTAATAATTCGATGCACTAACTTCCAAAATCTCTCAACTAACTTCCTCCCTCTTCAAGACATCTACTACATCAGGAATCACATCAAACGATTCCATTACAACGTCTTCACCCGGTCACTCTTTCCTCTATAACTACCTACTCTTCCTTTCTAACAAAGTAAATCGTAAAATATAAATTGTGAATAAAGAATCAGTTAATGTGTGTTTTTCATTCTTCATCAATTCCACAATTCAATCACTATCAATTCCTATCATTACAATAGTGTCCAATTTATGAATGAAATTAAAATACCTAAAAATCATACTTGAAGAAAACTGAATCTCTGCTGAAATTACGAAAGAAGTTGTAGAAAAAGAGTAGAGCAGATTAGCCCGGACAATAAGTGAATTAATGAGCAGTAAAGTTTGAATAAATCTACATTTGCTATAAGGCAATATCCTAGATGTTATAGTTCGACTGGACTAATTATGTACAGTTCATTATATTACAGTACATTTCTGTTTTGTAATCTAGGACTGCTTATTATAGTGCGATAGTAATGCACACTAATAGTTTTACCGGTAATGATTTAACTATTTATTTAAAGTGATTTACGATTATAGATCAATATTACTAGTCATATATAACACTTATAATGTGGTAAAGTGCTGTGAAAGTTGTAGGACTCTTAACGCATTCATTTGAGTTTGAAAGTGCATAGTCATGCAGGGCCCTGAGATATTAATGTCTATACTTGCCTCTACATGTTATTCATGCCGCTAACTCTATGCTCATTTACTTGACCTACTTTAAAATACAATTTATACACATAAGTAAGAAGTATGATTAAAAAAAATGTTAGGAAAAAATAATTCCTCTTACAGCAATTAAAACAATTATAAATATAAAACAAAGCCGGTATAAAACACTCACATGACTTTCTCTTACTCCTGTTAGTACGTATAATAATGATATATAAAATAAAAAAAACTTCTTTAAATTCGAATTTTACATATTAATCCTAACAAATTAAGTTAAGAAAATATTATTACAATTACAAAAAACTTTTTAATATGTCTGAAGAGACATATTAAATACTTTGGAGAGAGACATATTAAATACTCTCATGAGAGACATATTAAAATACCCTGAAGAGAAAGTAGTGTTTATTGCAAAAATGTCAGGTTTTAAAATTGAGTTTTCACCGTTATTACAAGTTTCGAGGCACCACGAATAAGAATAAATATTTTTAGCTAATATTCTGTGCTTGTGTCTTTGTGTGTGTAAGTATGAACAATATCTCTCAAGAGAAGGGATTAGGTCACTGGTTGGCACACTGGAAATTCACACGCGGTAGTACCGGGTTTGAGTCTAGCTGTGCTGGTGTAATGTGATAACAAGAAGGAGTGATAACAAGAAGAAAATATATAATTTTTAATTATAAAGTTATACTAGAAATTATATAACTAGTGGCGCCAGTCAGACGCTAGTATTCAGGTCAAGTGCCGCGGTCAGTGCACGGTCAAAGGGACCGCCAAACCGCCAAAGACTCACCGCTTTCAAAAGGGTCATTATACGGTCAATATACAAGGATCAACAAATCACTCAAAAGACCACCTGGCTACAGTCTTTTGATAACTGCCATCACCTGTCGCCACACCTGTTCACCGGCCTATTCAAGACCTAAGGTCAACACACGGCAATAAACAAACACTCAAGACCGACCAACTGGCTACAGTCCTTTGATAACCGCCAACACCTGTTCAAGACCTAAGGTCAACACACGGCAAGAGGTGTTTGAGTGTGACCCGTTAATTACAAGACTTGTCAATGTGTGGTGATGGCAATATAAGGTCTCTCTACGGGAAGTGGGGAGGACTATTCTTTAATATTTCATCAGCGTAACATCAAGATCCTACCAGTGACATAATTCATACATCGGAGCGCGTCTCTATCTAACTATTTAAACATATATTATTTATCAATCATTATAGTTGGTGCATTCTAGTTACAATTTAAATAATTTTAAATTAATTGTAGTTTACC
Source organism: Triatoma infestans (assembly GCA_011037195.1). NCBI lineage: Eukaryota > Metazoa > Arthropoda > Insecta > Hemiptera > Reduviidae > Triatoma > Triatoma infestans. The sequence continues at coordinate 140,399 of JAAEAF010003391.1, read as the reverse complement.
TTTTCAAACGTTTAAATTATTGTTAAAATATACATATATCTATTTTCGTAAATTCGTAATTCATATTCCGCATAACAACTCTCTAAAATCTCTAACTAACTCCCATCTATTCATCGCATCACAACACCTCTCCAAGACATCTGAACCCATTACAACTGGTGGAAGCGGTGGGATCAGAACATCCAATATCTGAACCCATTACACTGGCTTTGGATTTTCTTTTCCTAGCAGCCTCTCTTAAAATGAGGAGCAGTCTGGTGATGGACAGTGTTATATGTTACCGGCAGTGCACTAAGAAGGCTCCGGGCGCCAATTAATTTAGATGTTGACGGGCTCAACCTTATCTCAAAAACATAAAATCCCACAAAGTTCAAATAGAAGGACTCTATGAGTTGGGCATAAATGAAAAACGACGATATAAGAACTACAACAAACAACATTGCAGTGACCAGTTGGCCATAAAAACCAACAAATGTAAACTCTACCAGATTTATTTTAAATGTAATCTAAGAATAACTGAATATTTGTTTGAAAAAAATTTATCAATTTGAATTATAAAAATGCGGTAAGAGAAAGTGTTGATAGTGTTTTATACCTTTTGTTTTTCTCTTACTCCTATTAAGAGGAAGTACTATGATCGTGTCAAATTTTCGATATCGAGTTTTCACCGATAATTTTTTATGTTTTGAGGTCTCTTGAAATAAAGAAAACTGTTTTTTCAAATGGTCTGTATGTGGGTGTGTGAATAATGTTTTTTTTTTTTTTTTTGTTTTTTTTTTTAATGGATTTTCCCAACAATGAGGATTTCCTCACCAAACTAACCATCCTGATATCCACTCAAGTATATCATGATATCAATCACAATTTTTTATTTGTACCCTCCGTACATCTCTCTGCAGAGCTTCTTCAGGTACCAGACCATATCCTGTCATGTCCTTTTCTACTATCATTCTCCATCTTAATTTTGCCTCTTTTCCTCCTTTTTCCCGTGGACCATTCCATCATATATTTTAGGGATCCTTGACTCATCCATTCTGAGAGTTTGGCCGAACCATTCCAGCCACCTTTCCGTTTTTCTCTGGAGGATTTCCTTCTTTACATCCATAGTCTTTGTTATTTCAGATCTCATCCAGAAATCCATTCTCTGTTGGCATCCAGCAATCCATATTTCACTACCATAGAGCATTACACATTCAACTATAGAATAGTAAATTAACTTTTTAACATTCGGTAGTATGTTACTACTCCATAATAACAAATTTAGTAACCCAATGGCATTGCACCTTTCTACTATACTCTTTGCCACTTCCTTTTCTGATCCTCCATCTTCTTGTAGGATAGAACCCAAATACATAAATTTCCGAATATATCTAATTAAATTGCCTTCGATTTCTAGTGGTTCCACTGTGTTCTTAGTCATGTAGTCGCTTTTCTCATAATTTATCTTCAGGCCCCAATTCTTATATTCGTGGGCTAAACTTGAACACATAAATGTGGCGTACTCGGTGTCTTCCAGTAATAGTAACCTGGTCATCTTCGAAAAACAGATTGTGTCGATAGTTATTATCACTTAATTTTAATCCCATCGGGCTACGGCTGCGAGACTAACCAGAAAAGTTTTTAGTAAAGTAGGGGATCAACTATGAAGAAGATCTTTTGTTATTGAAAATACTTCCGATAAAGCATTCCCCATTTTCATCTGGGATATGGTTAACGTAATAAATTCTTTGGAGGATGTTTATTATTGGCTTATTAATGGAGGCAATCACCAGTGATTCCCAAAAGCTTTGTGCAAGGCACACTGTCGTAAGCCTTTTCCAAGTCAATGAAGACAAGACCAATGTCTTTATCTTAAAAACAAAATATTTAAAAAACGAAAAAACTCAGGAAACTTAAAGATGATGTAGTATTTCGTTTAGGTACCATCATCATTGCTTTTGACAAGAAAGTTTTGTCCGAAATCTGTAAACCGAAAGTGCGATTCTCAAGATGTTTTTTCCACTCTAGTTTTTCAATGTTTTCTTGAAAACCGGTCGAACTCTTTAAACTTCATGTACAGTCTACAGAAGTAAATGCCTACAGAGGTCACTTTTATTTGAAACATTGTTTTCAGAAACAAGTTTTTAAAGTGTACTAAGGAATCTGTGACTATATATTTAAAATGTTAATTGAGTTTGTTTACCGTTTCAGCTCTATCTTCTGGACTACAAGCAATTATCAATTATCAATTTTATAATAAATTGTATTAACTGTTGTAAGAGAAATTACTGTGAGTGTTTCATACCAGATTTTTTTATTCTATTTATTTATTTTTATATAACAAAAGTAACTTACTCTATTCCAATTATGTTTACAACTTGTTATTAAACACAAGAACATACCAGTTCCAAAGAACAGTTTGCCTAACAAGGAAAGACAAATTGACCAAACATACAAGAGAAAGTTAAGAATATCATTGAGAAAAGTGGTTTCTGCACTTGTATGGCGGCGACTGAGGTCACAAATAATGAAAACAAGGTCATTCTTGTTAGTTTCTGTAGACAATCTTAAATATAAGAAGCTCACTTTTCTTTTAACATTTCTTTTGTTACACTGTTTTTCCATTTTGTCACTCAGCTTTTGTTTATACGTCACCAATAGTTTTGATATCATCTGTAATCTTTCTTTATGAATTTCCTTTTTCGTGGGAAAGGAATTATTAGTCATTAATTATAAAATTAGAAATAATATTGTAATAATTCATTAATTTTTACTTGTTTATTTTTGATAATTTGGATTTTAAAATTTTATATTAATAGTTGTAACATTATCTGATTTTCTTAATTAAGACCGTATTACTACTAAATTAATAGTAATAGGTCAATTAAAAGGACTAATTTAATAATAAGACTAAAAATAATAGGGATAATAGGAGTTAAGGACTAATAAATAGTAATAGGACAATTCGTTCTACAGCGACGACAGCATTCCACCAGAAATGTTAAAGTTTTTAACCTCGTGTGGAAACAGAAGGTAAAATACCAAAATACTGGGAGATCTCAGTGATAGTACCCATATTAATGAAGGGCGACAACAGAGATTGCCAAAACCCTCAGGGGTATTTCTTTTTTAAGTGTACCCAGAAAAGTCTACCTCAAAATCTTGGAAAGGAGAATAAGAAATGGTCTAGTCGAAGAAAACCTAGACGAAAGTCAGTATGGTTTTAGACCCCAAAGAAGTATCCAGGAACTAATTTTCACTATGCGATAGATTTCAGAGAAAGTTATTGGAAAGCAAAAGGAAGTTACAGACTGTTTCATAGATCTGATGAAAGCATTTAATAGAGTAAGGAAAGAAGATGTATAGGAAGTAATGGAGGGCAAAGAAATTGACACGAGCACTATCTTGGCGTTTTGCAGCCTATTTAAGGAGAATAGAAACGTTGTTAGGACCATGCAATATATGTCGGGAGTCTTTCAGACAAAAACAACTGCATTCGACAGGGTTGTAACTTGAGTTGAGCCCGCTCCTCTTAATGTTCGAGGTAATTACAACTTCCAAGCCTCAAATGCTCAGCTTTCGCTTGAACTATAGAAACTTGAATCCATTTCAGTACTCCCTTTTGGCATTTGCGAATGACCTGGTGGTCATTAATGCTAATAATGACCGAGACCTCAATTACAATTTGGCTATTCTGAGAACGGAGCTGGAAAAAGTTAATATGGAGATCAGCATAAAAAAAAAACGAAGGTTATGTGTATAGCAAAGAAGCCACATAAAATAATGAAGGTGGTCAAAATAGGAGACGAAGAGATAGACCAGGTCACAAAGTTCAAGTATCTAGGTGCGCATCTAGGCGAGGATGGATGCGTGTACGAGGAGATTAGGGAAAGAACCACTGCTTCAGGTAGGATGTTTGGCATGATCAGGAAAGGCTTTCTCAGTAACAGGGAGATGTAAAAGAAAACGAAGGAGTCGACATTCCTCCCCATACTCACTTACTCATCGGTGTTCTGGATACTGATCACGAAGCACAAAATTACAATACAGGCAACTGTGATGAGGTATTTGAGGAAGATAGAGGGGAAGAAACAAGGGACAGTGTTTGCAATGCTACAATAAGATCCAGCTTGAACATACAGTCAGCAGAAGAAATAATAGAAGAAGATAGGCTGGTTCGGGCATTTTCTACAGATGGGTTCGGACAGAACGGTTAGAATGGCATATGAAGCACAGGTAGAGGGACGAAGAGGGAGGTAGACCGCGATGCGTGTGGAAGAGGGTGTAAAAGAGGGGTACGGTAAAAGAGGAACTGCGTGGGGGGATAGGAGAGCTGTGGAGGACAGAGGAAGATGAAGGAAGCCTCACACCGCTAAGGCTGTAGAAGAGGCGCACGATTATATGTTGATGATATGTTTTATTATTTAAATATTCTATGATTAATTCCAATTTTTTTTTTTTTTGCCGCATCTCAAATAAAGAAAACTTTTTAATTTATAATGAGAGAAATTGAACTCAAATAATTATGCACCTGCCAAATATCTAAACAATAAATTATTAATTACATAATATATCTGTGATATAACTATCCCTTTCCATCCCATTCTCTTTTTTACCCACTTCTCAACTTTTACCGTTTTTCTTAGAAGCTTTGCCAACATTACCAAGTTCAGAAAATATAAATCAAAACGAGATTTTGATTACGGACTTGAAAATGAGACAACATGTTTTGTAGCTCTGTTTATCAAATAACATAACCATAAAATAAAGCGGAAACTGTTGGTTAGTTAAGTTTATACACGCAAACTTTTCCTCTCCACTGGAAGTATTGAAATATTCATTATTTGGGACATACAGATTGCACGCACACTTTGTTAGAATTAGCAATAACGCCTTTTTTTAATTTGTAAACTAATTGTTTAAAAAAAAAGCTGTGTTTTGTTTTTGATAATAATTCGAAAACAATCGATTTTCTTCTGCTTTTTGTAGGAGGTAGCCTCAGATTCTAGCAACATTAAGGCGGCTAACGCCAGCAATAAATAATAAATAATATAAAGCTCCCAGTGTTTGCTTTGGTGAATTTCCTTAACTGAGAGCTCGGAACCGTTCAGAGTCTGAAATTAAATACATTAGAGAGAAACGTAATGTTACTGGTTACTCAGAATCTTCCAGAAATGATTGAAATAAAAGTGACAGGCACTTATGTTTGATTAGTATGACAAGTTTAAACACTAAGTAGAGTTACACTTCCGGTAGACGGATTTTTAACCGAAACCTTCGTTCAGTTGACGACGGTGCCCAAATGAAATATCAAATTGTATGCATTTCCGGTGTAAATTCAATTTGGATAAATCTTGACATGATCCAAATATTTCCTCTTATGGTAGTTGTAGAAAGTAAAAATATACAAGTGAAATGTAGTTGGTTTTATGTGTAGTTGTTGTATGTTTGTATTGTAGCACGAGTGATAAAGGGGCTTGTGAGTGTGTATGTTTAAGATAGAGATAGAAGTGTTAGAAATGGAGTAAAAGAACCACTTGTCAATAAATAATTTAACTATATATGAAATTAGTAAATTTACAACGTAATTATTAATTGTGAATCTGGAATTAACTTATAAATACACAAATCAAATAATTAGTAGCTAGATTGATTTAACTCAAAATGTTTGAACGTATAACTAGCACTGATATTAACTCCTTGATTAATATTGGTAGAATGTCCAAATTAGACTGTCTCTTTGAATGCAGAATTTAGACTCTCCCTTGAAAGGATCCCTTCTCTTGGTTGTTCAAATCCTCTCCTGTGAGAAGGGGCAAAAAGACAAAGGTGACTAAGTTCTATGAACTTTTCTGTAACGGTGTTTTCTACTTGAGTTTACCCTTTTTTGCCAACCAATTTGCATTTTTATTTCAAATCATAATTTTCTTCAAATTATATACATAATTTCTGGCATCCATCACACAAGGCATTCAAAATGTCAATTAACAAAGTGTCGGTTGCTTATATTTCTGTCGGGTAATAAAATTATACAATGGTTTATAAAATTATATATGGTTAGTAAAAATATTCAATATACATCAGGTATTTTAATGAAATTTACTTGGGGCCGGTGTTGGTGTAGTGGTTATTGAGCATAGACTTGCAACTGCGAGGTCCACAGTTCGAATCCATGCGTATAACTGCTACATTTTTATATTTCTTTAAAAAAATGCTATATTAAAGCAGGTGCTTCCGCCCCGCCCCCCCCGTCCACAACACCTAATTTGGTAGTGGGACGTTAAAGCCCGCCTGAAAAAATAGGACATTACTTTAAACAATTTTATTTTCATGAAATTTACTTATTTTTATTTCATATTATAACTATATTACAATAAAAAAGAAAGAAATTTCTTCAGTTTATTATCTCATATTTTTAAACAAATTAGTTTATAAAATAACTTTATTTAAAATAAATTTTAACAAAAAAAGGAAGTTGACTATATTAACAAATGTTATAATATAGAATTATAATTTTATGGTGATAAGGTATTAATATTTCGATTTGTACTAGAAGTTTATACTAACAATATTAATAGACTATATAACTATTATTCTGGACTTGGTGGTGGCACCGTGATAACAGTTAGCTTGGTTAGTTGTTCTACAAAAGGAAACAACTGGAAACCAAGTGATTATCTTGCAAGAAATCTAGTTGGAGAATTATCACTGTTCCTTTCTCTACAATCTCTCTACTTGCTGTTGACCACCATTCACCGGAAATATATGCTTTGAGGTACTCTGATTACTATTTGTTTTTTTTTTGTTTTTTTAAGCTAATGATCTGTATATGTTTATGTGTTTGAATAAAATATCTTCAAAACCAAAAATTGATAGGAAGTTCAGACTTGATATTCCATTTAGGTACATGATATTTCCATTTAGTTTATATTGAGGAAGCTGTAAAGTTAAGAGTTCCTTTAAAGTGCTTCCTCAGTACAATCTAATGTTTCTGTCACCTATACAATATCAAGGAGCATTAGATGCATTTCTTCAAATTTAAAGAAAATCGGTTAATCAAAAGTTAAGATTAAGAGTTTTCAGAGTATATCAGAAATATTTAATTTCTTATATTTGAAATAGTTTTTCCAAAATAATTGATTAACTTGGTGGTTTTGGGAAACCTTATATTCCATTTCAAGCATTATTCGTGTTTTATGAAAGTGTTTCTTACATATCAGTGTAAACTTGGTTTTCTATCTGCTAGGACCAAGATCTATTCCCAAACTCCACTGTATTTATATTAAGGGCGAAATGTAGTTGGTAATGATGATTCTGTTGTTTGTGTAGTAGCTTGTGCATGAGCAGTTTTGTAAAGGGCTTGTGTGTATGTATGTTTTAAGATAGAGATAGAAATATTAGAAATTGAGAATAAGTACCACTTTTAAATAAATAATTTAACTATATATTAAATTAGTAAATTTACATCGTAATTATTAATTGTGAATCTTGAATTAACTTATAAATGCTCAGATTAAATAATTAGTAGCTAGATTTTGTTTGTAACTCAAAATGTTTTAACTTATAACTGGCACTGATGTTGACTCCTTGATTAATAATGGTAGAATGTCTAATTCAGTCTGTCCTGTTTTAAAGAAGAATTCAGACTCTTTAAAGAATGCTCTGCTCTAGTGGGGAATTGATTTTTCTTCTACAAAACAGTTGGCCAAGTGGCATTGTCTTATCCTAACGGATTCTTGTCCCGTTTGTCTCTTCAATAGCACTGACCTTAATTTAATGGTACCTGTCTCTTTTAACAGCACTAAAATACACTATTTTTTAATGTAAATTCACTATTTATTTTCCAAAATTATTTCACTTAAAACATTGTCAAAATTCACTAAACTATTTTTCCCGAATTGTTTTTCTCAATTGCTACTTCCAAAGCCATGATTAGTAAAAATTCCAAGTTTAAAGAAAATTTGGAAATTACAATTATGAAAATTGCAGTAACGAGAAAATCATGTGAATATTCACAACAGATCAATTTTTGGGGAGTGGATTCAATTTTTGTCAATTCTTATTTTATATTAAGTGAAAGAAATATAGTTACTTACTACTTTCTTACTGTTTAGAACTACCCCAACATTTGGCACTACCTTCTTCAGGGACCAAGCCCCCCCCCCCCAATTAGAGCATTACAATCACTCCTGTCCAACGCTCTCAACCTCTATCTACTTACACCCATCTGTCTCAGGTCCTCTTCCACTTCGTCAAACCATCTTTTGCTCGGCCTCCCTGTTTTCCTTCTTCCTTCAGGTTTCGCACACAAAAGTCGACGTGGTTGTCTTTCTACCGGTATCCTTTTACTGTGACCCAGCCATCGGAATCTACTTTTCTTTATGAAGGTCACCAAGTCAACGTCCCTATAGAGATCTCGAAGGTCTTGGTTACTTCTTATTCGCCATACTCCGTTTTCGTGTATAGGTTCATATATGGCTCTCAGGATTTTGCGTTCCCATACATTAAGTCTGACTTCGCTATCCTTAGTCAGAACCCAAGTCTCACTTCCATACGCTACGACGGGTCTAATAATGCTCTTATAAATAATAGCCTTTGCTTCGAAAGAGAGGAGGACCTAAACTTTAGCGTGTTTCTTAAGGCAAAGAATCATCTGCTGCCAGCTGCAAGCCTTGCCTTGATGTCTTCTTTTACATCAAGTATTATTTGTAACCCAGGCTCCCAGATATTTAAAGAGGCCACTTTAAGGGAATAACCTCCCATTAGGATCATTGGCTCCATCTCTTGTGGATTTCTGGGGGAATTCATGAAAACTGTCTTGTTATTGTTCATGGGAAGGCCCAAGGACCTGGCTGCTTCTTTGAATTCGTGGAGAACACCTGATAAAGAATTCGTGCTCGCGAATGGTACATATACTAAAATTGGAATGTCGTGAAAGAAAGATAGTTGTCAATAACCTGTTATCTCTTATCTTATTCCAACATAATTCTGATGAAATCTAAGAACATGGTCGGATTGAAGTGTAAAGCAAACTTACTAAACTAAAAATCCAGGATCAAACAGAGAATCGAATCCGCGTTATAATCAATATTAAAAAATCCACCAAAAAATGCACTTTGTTATAGAAAATTATTAATTCTAGCCATAAAAGGCATTGTAGACTTTTTTAAACAAAGTGCAAGAATCCTCTGCCAAAAAAAAGAAAAAAAAAATCATTTAACATTTGTTAGAATTCTGTAATTGGACGCAGCAATTTTAGTGCCTGTAGCGTTTTTAAATATATCAGAGGTTGTACCATATACGTGTGATGGATGCAAGAAACATATAAATATATTAAATTAAGAAAAAAAATCAAAATATCAAGATAGTGACAATTACCTTGCAAAAAGGTACACGCAGGTATATGGAAACAGTTACTGGAAAAGTTTATTAACCTTATGGCATTGTACTACCCCCTTCTCCTCACAGGGGAGGAACTGAAGGACAAAGAGAAACATTCTTTCCAGACAGACTTGTTCTAAATATCAAGGTGGAAACATCGGGACACTACTTCAGGAATCGCTCTCTAAATATCTGTGCCAGTTTCACAATAAAATAAATAAGTTTATAATATCAAATAACTTGTAGTTATTATTTTAACAGAATATATTTATTGTTAACAGTGGTGACTTCTTAATTATTACTAATACTTCATTCTCTTTGAAACTTACATACTTACAAGCCCTTTTGCTACAACACCGCTCGTGCTGCTACAAATACACATCATCACACCATCACATTACATACGTATATATTAAAGGCCACTTTATTAAGGGGTTCAAATTTTCGTTCTTTTTTAAAGATACCTAAAACCCCCTAAATATATATAGCAATAAATGGCAAATATTTAATTTAATAGTATGTGAAATATAATACAAATTTTGGGGGAAATAGCGAAAACATGAGAAAACTCAAGTAAAGTCAAACTTTTGTTTTGCAGACTCTGATCAAAGCTTTCTTGTCAGATCCTCTCACAAATTTTAAACGAAATATCATGTTTTGTTCTGGAATAATCGTGTTCATAGAAACACAAACATACACACGCACAAACAAACGCATATATATTATAACACCGTTTATTTGCAAAAATATATTCAATAAACAAATATTTCAAAATGGGTAAAAACTCAATTTCATAACTTGAGACAGTCGCATTACTTCCTCCCTACATATAAAAAAAAGAAAGTGAAAGTGAAAATTACCCCTTCCTTTAAAAAGGTTTTCTAACAATTTAAAAATAAAATTTATTTAAGAAATGTAATTTATTGAAAAAGGGGAAACATTTAAAACATTTGTCTACAGTTTAATATATGAAGTAACGATAATAATGCAAAGAGGAAATCTACAAACAAAACAGAGAGGTGGACTTGATTGTATTGTTCTACCACTTCTAATGTGTCTCACGACTCCATAAACAGAGCTTTACTATGTGACAGCCGCTGTACAAATTGCCCCAGATTACCTTGTAATACTATGACATTAGATATAAATTTCTATGACAACAATTGTCTTTTATACGTATATGTCAATTTGATAGCAGACAGGGATTATAAATACAAAAAAAAAGACAACCTACTCTGTTGACCTACTTTAATCCAATCTATGTTAAATCATTATTCAGGATAGATTACATAGCAAAATTAGGCAGATTGTTTAACTCAATTGTTTTATTCTACAAAATTCTAAAGCTATTAATTTAAAGGTATAAAAAAGATGTTGTGGCTTTCTTCTAGCTCAGATATAGCGCTGTGATTTTTAAACGCGGTATAGGTTAGATTTTTGAAAAAGTATTAGACCTATTACCTATTATAATCGGTAATTTACAAATATGGCGCATCTCTGTTGTAAAAAATTGTGGTCTTACAATTTACTTAGTCATTATTATAGGGGCTCCTGGAAGAATGCATAACACCAAGGATATCGCAGCAGCAAACTTTATAAACTCAAAAAATCTCCGTTGGGCAAAGGACATATTGAGCATGAATGAGGATAAAATCCTAAGAAGTTTAAGAATTGCAAACTAATGGGGTGAATGAACGATAGTTGAAAGAAAGGCAGCAATGTTGGGTGCGCCACATGTGGGGCCCCAATATCCGCACTGTCTAGAGGATTTATGTGTTTACACTGCAACAGTGAAAATGTACGGGGAATGCAATGGGACCATCTGCGGGCCATTTTCTATTGATTAGGTTGTGATTAAGAATCATAAATACGAAAGAAAGAAATTTAACTATTCAAACAAAGGTGAAGCCAAAAATAAAATGAACTTTTAATTTGTAATTCTGCACAATCTGTTAGATTCCAAGTTATTGTGGCTAGTATTGTACTACTCCTCTATATAAATCAGAGTAGTGGAAGTAGGTAATCCAAATCTTGATTAGATATCAAAGAGGACTGTTGCTGAGCAGTTGCTGCATCTTTCACGGTCATCTCTTGGAAAAATAATTGTATTGTGTAAGAGGTTTGTCCCCAGTAGGGAATAATGACCTAGCCACTTCTCCAGCGATCTAGGCGTCCCTGCAGGAATCTCAGCTTTCAATCAGAACAACTCATATACCGATACATCAACATTCACACAACAATACATATAGGAAGGTCAGAGTAGTAAGAAATGTAATACACTTGTGTAATAGGATCCGAAGAGAGAGATCCCAAGTAGAGAGAGAGACAACAAATTGAGAATTTCACTCGTTACTTAGGCTACACTAGAGTGGGAAAAATCTGTATATATACAGCTGAGCTAGCCCTACAAGGGAGAGTCTTTTAGGACAGTTTTAGAACAGTTAACACGAGTCAGCAACCAACTCTCACTCCAAGTCACTCTAAATCTCTCGCTATCTAATTTCTCTTATACGTGTAAAGTCCTGGTAGTTTGTGTGGTTCAATCATCCATCTACCGTGGCGCTGTTGTGTGGTGTGATAAGGGAGTATTATTCCAATCAAATAAATAAAAAAAACAATGAAATAACGAAATCATTCTTTCAGTTTGATAAATACTTTATTTAGTTAGTGTAAATTAGGTAGTTAAATTACAGAGTAAAGTTTCCCTGATTGACACTTCTGTATCAAAGAGCTTGTCTTACCTTAAAGAGGTAACCAACGTAGTGTTATTACAATAATGACTGACAGATAATCGTTCAAGTTTAGCAAACTAATTAATGCTATTATTTCTAATAATCACTTTCCTTGTTAGCTTGATTATATGGTTTAAAATATCGGATGGGATGTTTATAATGCGGCACTGGTTAAGACTCCCGGATCTTGAACTTAGTTTTTATAATATTTTATTATGAGTAAGGATTGAGTCAGCTTATTTATTTAATAACTTTTTTCACAGGAAACTCTATACTTTTTGATCCCCTAAGTCAGACAAAATTGGTTTTTAGGAATTGGCATTTGTGTGTATGTGTTTGTAAGTGAACAGCATAACTCAAACAAGGAAAATCGCAGAATGTTGGAACTGTATTGAAAACTATTAAAAAATGAAGAATATGCCGTTAATTTCACGTCAATATTTCAAACCGTTGCCGAGATCTGGAAGGACAGCTTACCGTTCCCTATCTCCCGGTCTAGCGGTCACTTCTCATTCACTATCTATCTCATTAACTTCTCTCCTCCGCCACTAAGGCACTAAATGCGCGGGACAACCATATTGTTGCAATCGCATTCTTGTTCTAATATTTCTGGCGAAAGCGTATTCTTGCCAATTTAAGGTACCTGGTAGAAAGTATGGGCCAATAATTTTGTCTCCAACCATTCCTTATCAAACATTAACGGACAAAAGTTCAATAATCGCTGGATCGGGAGACAGATTTCGGTAAGCTGGCCTTCCAGATCGCCAGATACAACCCCTCATGATTTCTTTCTTTGGGGATATCACAAAGAAATAATTTATGCCAAGGAACCAAAAACTTCAGAACCACTTAGTGAAGACAATCCAAATCTGCTTAGCAATTCCGGCAGACATGATAGATTAGCAACTTCATCTGTTTAGCAGCTATTGCACTTGTGCCGTTTAAGCCGAGGAAGTCATTTTGAATAAATAGGAAATATTTTTTTTATCGATTTCTTTTTTAATAAACTGCAATATTGTTTGGTGTTTAATGGTTTTTAACCTGATTATTAAATCCTTTATAGTTTTAAAGTAGGCTTTAAGTTTTATCAGCATTTATTAGAAATTAATAAGAAACTCTCTTATTTATTAGTAATTAATAAGAAAATCCGCTTTTAATCTTAGTCTATGAAACGGAGATATGTTGGGAAAAGACGACGAAAATTTAATCTTTATGATTGAATATCTCGGGAAAGGTTTGAAATATTGAAATGAAATTAACGGCATTTTTTTTTCATTCTTGTAATAATCTTCATTAAGGGTAGTAAAGAGTGGGGGTCTAAACGAATCGCCACTTTCAACCACCGATTTAAGGTGTAAGGCGGCAATAAAATCGAAAAAACATTAACACCATCATAAATTAGAGTGAAAATCAACAAACTTTATGTTCACTTTTTAGATATCTTCCGTTATTTAACAGTTATTTTCAAAGTGGCCTGTTTAAATGGGACACCCTGCATATAAATATATTTTGAGTTCTATATGAAATTTGTAACTTCTAATACCCGTATAAATAAATAATAAATCAAAACTACGTAGATTGCACAAGATAATGTCTAGTGTGGGAGATTCACACTAGATTATTTTTCGTTATAAAACATACTGGCAAAAATGTGAATGCAGATTATGAATTCAGCTAACATACAGCGGCAAGTGCATTGATGTGCTGAGAGAAACCAACTAGCGCTAGAAATCTCTAAAAAGAGTTGCTAACCAGGAAGCAAGGAGGACAATGTAAATGGCATTTCCATAATAAGGATGTGAATACGAAAGTTACGAAAAGATTCGGGGAAAAGATTCCTTTCCAATTTGTTATGGGTATTTTAGGGATTGGTTGTGGATTAATTGGTCTTTTGGGATAATAAAATTATTACGGAGAGTAATACGATTTGTGATCTAGTAGTATGATTATACGATTCGACAAAAAATTTCGGCCTGAAAGGATTGTATAAATTGGAATTGCATACTCTATAATACTTGGTTCGGCTCCCATATCTGTAGAAATGTTTATAAATTACGTGTTTATTTTTTTATTTCATGGTGAATTTAGTTCCAAGTGGTCGAGTTAGTTGACAATATTTGTTTAAATCTTTTATTTTAAGTCTTGTAGTGGATTTCACATTAGGCGATGATGTGAGTAGACCGCTTGATAACTTATCTCTGAAGAAGTGGATATATCTTCATTATTGATGGCATTGATTGGCCTGTGAAACTTCGGAATACTCATGTTATTGGTAGGGTAAGTGTTATCATTCTGTTCTTATTCCTATTTTAGTTTCAGTGAGTTCAAGATATTCCTTGAGTATCAGTTGAGAGAAGATAGTGTTGCTGTAATACAAATATGGAAATGGATAGGGATAGAGTTCGGAAACTTCAACGCCACATTTCTAGTTATCCACAACCAGCGTGTAAGGTAAGATTCCAAGGATAATGGATGGGGAAAATCAACATAACTTTTGCGAAGTTTTGAATAAAGATATTAAAAAATATTTCCATTCTATTGAAATGTGGGACTGTTTTTAGAATCAAATTAAAAATAGTTTGAGGAAAATAACAGCTTTCTGAGTTGTATGAATATGTTGTTCTTTGTTCTGAGATGGTTAGTGAATAACAAAACGAATAACGGCTGGCAACCGCGCCTTCTTCGCAAATTTGAAATTTTTCCGATCTTGTCTCCTATAGCGAACAACAATAATCAGCATCAGAGACATTTTCCGTGGTAGGCTGCTTCATTTTGTGGTCATCGACCGGTTTCGGGCGTTCGCCCCGTCTTTAGGATGCGTTTTTTTCAGACAGTGTGACAACACAGACTTGCACAGAGCGAAGTTAGTTTACACTTAGTTTAAAAGTTTTAAATACGTCAGTGTGTAAACTAACTTGCTCTGTGCAAGTCTGTGTTGTCACACTGTCTGAAAAACCCATCCTGAAGATGGGCGAACGCCCGAAACCGGTCGATGACCACAAAATGAAGCAGCCTACCACGGAAAATGTCTCTGATGCTTTCCAGCTCTGCGGAACCAACCACCACAACAACAATAATCAGGTTGAATGAAAACTCTGATAAAGCCGATAGTCACGTATGGAGCAGAGAGACCTAAACACTTGGGACTTCCACTGACAATAATATTTGAACTAATAATAATACACTTACTGCAAATATCTGAACGAAAAATTATCAGGAAAATATATGGACCTGTTATGGAGAATGGACAGTAGAGAATACGGGAAAATATAAAACTCTATGTGCACTATGGGAATTCCGACATCGTTCGTTTTATAAAAGTAAGACATAATATAGAATGGCTAGGACATTATTTGATGAGAATGAGTGAGAATAGAGTGTCAAGAAATATGATTGCAATAATAAACGGTAACAGAAGAAGAGAACGCGCTGGAAATTGGTGGATCCTTTGAGGTTGAGAGCAATCTATCAAAGTTTGGTATCCAGAATTGGAAGCAAAAGGCTGTATTTAGAGACGAATGGAGGCATGTTGTCGAAGAAGCTAAGGCCTACAGCGGACTGTAGTGCTACCGCAGTAGGTAAGCGTATAAAAAATTCCTTCTCTCAAGAATTTGTTACATTTAGAAGAATATAGAGAAAAAGAGGTGAGCTATTTTTTTTTTAAGAATATGTCTCATTTCTAGGTAAAATATTCCTCCAAATATTTGGATAATATATTATCTCATTCCATGTAGCTTCTGGTCCAAGTTTACCTGATCAGATAGGGAAAATGTAGAGGTGTATTACTTTAATATTTTATTTCTTGATGTGATCGATACCCCTCACTGAGGTGGCATTATTTTTGAAAGAATTACACAAGATCAGCTTGTCTTGAATACTATTTCCTTTATAAAAGTGATATTTCATATTCCACCAAACTGAAGATTTATTGAATGCGGATTCTCGTTCTCTGGCCTACCTATAGTGGTCAAGTTTGGGGGGGAACTGAAGTATTTGATGAATTGGGAAAATTTAGACGAAATTTTTCCTAAGAAATGATTTGATGTTCCCCAATATTCCTCAAATTACATTTTAGTACATGAATCAGGTATTAATTATATTTTCAGTGATACTTTGAACTTAGATGTTATAGATATTTTAATAGTGTTAGAAATGCCTGCCCGCTAAGCGTTTAGCGTTTTTGCCTAATAAGGAGACTATAAATAAGAAATTGCATTGGTATGGCAAGTGGATTGAATACTCAGCTATTCATAGTATATATCGATGTCAGACCCTTCAAGATAGAAGCAATAGCTGGATCATCTAAAAGCAGCCATTCCTGAACAACAAAAAGTGACATATAAAATGTAAAGAATCCCCTACCATTTGTCGTCGGAGTTTAGGAGTTTATGTCTAAGAGATGGTCTAGATTTGTATTCTATGCGTGTTTTATTTAAATCTAGGTGTGAATTATTTAATTTAAACTTTAAACCGTGTGGACAGAACCAAAGTAGTTTTTTGTGCTTTATGCAATCTTGAGATAAGACAAGATACATATAATTTTTAAGGTGCTTGCTCTGTTAAAGGAATTTAGGATACAATATTTAGTGAATATTGACTATACATTCGGAGAAATACTTGATTTATTGAATAGAAATAATTTAGGAATCTGACAATATTTATAAAGGAAGTCTATAGCTATAAACTACGTATCTTTAGTTAAAGAATTCATTTGGTGAATTGATTACTTATTTATTTATTTTATGCACTTAATTATTAACTATTCCATTATTATTTATATAATGTTTTGTAATTTATTTTGTCTAATAATTATTAAAATAATTGTATTGTATTTTATTCATTGACTTTTTTCTTTTTGTTAAGCTAATTTAAATGTATCAGAGATACAGAGCCTGCTTCTTTTTGTGGTTCTGATGATTCCCGCTCTGCGAAACCAATCAGCAACAACTGATTTAAATGTATGTACGATGTCGTATAATATAAATATACGTATATTTGTTGTGGTGTTAAACTTTCAGAGTGCTGGAAAGCATCAGAGATATTTGCCATGATAGCCTGCTCCTTTTTGTGGTCATCGACCGGTTTCGGGCGTTCGCCCATCATCAGGATGCTTTTTGACAAAATGTGTGATAACATAGATTTGCACAGAGCAAACTTAGTTGATACACTGGTCTTTAAAAGTATTTGTTAAGTCCTAACTAGGTTACGAGGGGTGATGGTTACCTGAGTGGGGAAAAAACACATGTTTCAATCTTTATAGGGAGCATATTGTACACTTTAAAAATGAAAACATCCAATACGTGGGGCTGTGTAACTTTTTCCCACTCAGGTAACATCACCCCTCTTAACCTAGTTAAGCTCTAACAAAAACATTTAAAGACCAGTGTATCAACTAAGTTTGCTCTGTCCAAATCTATGTTATCACACTGTTTAGACAAAAAGCATCCTGATAATGGGCGAACGCCCGAAACCGGTCGATGACCACAGAAAGAAGCAGGCTATCATGGAAAATATCTCTGGTACGTATATTTAGTTAATTTATAGATAAACTCAGACTCGGCAGATTATATCTTTTTCTATGTCAGATATTTCTATATCAAAATAAGTAGTTCTGGTGAAAACCACCTTCAGAAAATAATACGATTTCTGTAAAATGGAGAAAAAGTAAAACACAGAAAGAGTAAAAGAAAGTAAACAATAAATTTATAATATGTTATAAGCAAAATACGAAATAAAAGGAAACTTTTAGGGTATGTAATATTTTATGTTTGTTTTGTTTGTTCTATTTCCTTAAAAAGTAAAAAAACATATTTTATAACATGAAAATGTAAACTTTAATTAATTAATTTTTTTCACTATAGTGCAAATATAATGAAGATAACCTCAAAATGCTTAAGAGTAAAGAGAGGTGCGATGTTAGTTGTTGTACTGTACTCAATATTCAACTAGCAAAAGGATTTATTAATGCAACATATATATGTTGGCGTGTGTGTGTATGAGCGACGGCTATCCAATGACGGAAGCCGTTAGTAAACCATTATGGCTGTCCCATTAAATAGCTGTCCCTTTGGAGAACGGTTAAGGTAATCGCCTTGCCGCCACCACCACAGCATCAGCCTATGAGTAGGATTTATGGGGATTGTCCTGGTTGACATATTATTACAGAACAAAGGATAGAGGATTAGTGAAATTAATATAGATTAATTAAATCTAAAATAACGATTGAATATTTATTAACTCTAAAAGTTATTTGCAACAATGTTATTCAAGAATAATAACGCATACTAAACTGTTCTATAGCTATATTTGTTGCAGCAACAACTGATAAAATGAAAGATAAAAAAAAATTATAGACAAAAGCGGAAAGAGTAACTAGAAGTCAAAATGTAAAACGTTCACATTTAATATGAAATATAAATGACAAACTGAAGAGAATTTGGGCTAATGAAAACTAATAGAATTTAACATTGCACACTACTAAACCATCCAGACTTTGAAAAAATAGCGAATATAATAATTAATGATTTTTTAATAAATTGATGGGGAATCATGATTAATTTTCATGTTTATATTAGAGAGCATTGCGTGCATACAACTTTGTTTCTTACTGATCACAGAGATAATGTGGTAATAATACGTAAAGAAAATTGAAGATAATGGATAAAGATTTAGTTTAAAAGATCTCTCTCTATATATGTAGGTAGACATCGTAATTATAATTCATTATTAGCCAATTTACTTTATTAATAATTAAATAGTAATTTATTTAAATAGTAACAATTATAAATAAATCTCGAGTTAAACCACCTAAAATAATTAGTGAATTAAAAGATATATGCTAGCAACATAACTATTATCCATTAAAAATATTGTTTAATTGAAAGTGTTTCATGTAGTGTAACTACTTTATTATATAATATTTTAGTTCATTTTATAAATATTAAGACTACTAAGCCTAAATGCAAATGCACTAGGCGGAACGCTGGCTTTGATCAATAATTCCATTTCACTTAAACGCATTGAATTATTAGTTTGCCTTCATTGAATATCTATCGAATACTAAATCATATCCCAAATGTCAGATGGAAGAGAATATAATTTATATCACATTTTACTAAAAAATATTGGTAGATTTGGGACAGGCCTGATGTTTATTAAGTAAAGTCCTATAGCACAAATTTATAAATTAAAGTGAAAACATAATAATATGTGCTTGATCTTAAGTCTTGTGAAAATTAAAAAAAACTGAGTTTAATAAGTATAGAATAGAATAGAATAGAATATATTTATTGGCCTGGACATATGTTTTTACATACAATAGGCTCGTCAATATGTGGCTGCAATATATACAAACAAATATACTTTGACCTACAGTAAACATTATTAACACATTACTTGCAAAAGAGACAGTGTCAGATTAGTCAGCGTTGAACTGGGTTACATTCCATTTGTTAGTTAGATACTCTTCTAGTTTGTAAAAAGTGTTTTTTAATAAAAAAGTTTTAATGGTTTTTTTGAAATTTTTTTCTTTTCTAAATTTCTCACTGATTCAGGAATTAAATTAAACATTTTAGTGGCCATTGAGCTGGGAGCTTTATCAGATTTAAACAGTCTGTTTTTAGCAATATGTAAGTTATTTTTAGTCCTTACATTGTAGGAATGTTTATTACTCCTTAAATCTTTATTCTCACTATCTTTAATATCCATTATGTTCACATAAATGAATAAAGACGGCAATGTAAGTATTCCATGCTCTTTAAATAATGGTTTACAGCTGTCTGATTTTTTCCTATTAAATATGATCCTCAAGGCCTTTTTTTTGCATTTTCAAAACAGTTTTTACATTAGTGGCTGCTCCCCATAATAGTAAACCATAGCTCAGCTTTGACTGGAACAATCCGATATACGCTGTTTTAAGTACCTCCAGAGATACTAAATCCCTCAGCTTTTTAAACAAGTAGATCCTTTTTGCCAGCTTACCACTCAACTCCTGTACATGTCCCTTCCAGGAGAGATTAGAATCAATTAATAAGCCTAAAAATTTCACAGGTTGGTTGTTTTGTTTTTGACTAAAGTGAAAAACTTTCGTTACTGGTTTTTCCTTATTTAAAGATAATTTATTTTGTGTTAACCATTTTTCCAGAAACAACAGACCATTAGTGGTGCTTGTCCGAACGTTATCATAACTTTTATCGTTCGTTATGAGTGTGGTAACCTCCTAATAAAACAGGAACCTTCCTGAGGAGCACTCACCAACGTCATTGTAATAAATTAAGAAAAGGAGTGGTCCCAAAACAGAGCCTTGAGGAACTCCGTATTTTACCAACCTTAATTTCGATGTTTCTCCTTCTTGTAACACATATTGTAATCTCCCTGTTAAATATTGCTGAAAAAATGCCAACTGCTCACCATCTTTGCCGTAGTTATGCAACTTATTTAACAGTATTTTATGAGATACCATGTCCAAAGCTTTACTCAAGTCACAAAACGTGATCTGAAATATTTCTTTTTTTCAAAGGCTTGAAATATTTCCTCAACTAAGGCACACATGGCGTGTTGAGTTGAACTGTTTGATATATAGCCATACTGATTCTTATTAAATAACCCTAACATTTCAAAGTAAGCAGATAGCTGGTTGGCCACCAGTGATTCCAATAATTTTGAAATAACCGGCACAATTGCAATAGGGCGGAAACTGTTCACACTATTTATGTCTCCTTTTTTTATAAACAGGTATAATTTTTATGATTTTTAAGACCCTCGGAAATGTTCCTTTTCTCAGACAATTATTTATTAATTTTGTAAGAGGTTTTATATAGGAATGTATTGTCTTCTTAATAAAATAATTAGAAAGACCGTAATGATCTTCAGTCTTCTTTCCTTTCATCCTCTTAACACTGTTTAATACATTCTCTTCAAGAATCTCCACAAAGTCAAAACGATTTTCGATTTGGAACTGCTCCAGTCATATTATAATGATAATATGCCTTTAAAAAAAAAAAAAAAAAATACATTAATTGAATATAGTCTTTAATAGCCTATACCAAAACATGTTCTTTAAAAATACTTCCTCTTACAGGCGTTTAGAGAAAGTAATAAAATAGATGTTGTGGGTAGTCTCGATGTTTTAAACTCGCAAAGCACTGGCTCCATGGTCACTTATAATAATGCTATTATGTGGACTACATAATTCAATCACTCTCAATCACTATTACTCTTAATATATATTCAGAATGGCACTAGTCTTGCCAGCCAAAATAGGTGGTAAGAAGTAATTGTTACCCACTTTGTACAAACTAATTTGTTTAAAAATATTTGATAAAAGACTTAATACGAGGGTCATAATACGTAACGAGACAAATCGCTGTAGCTCAAAACAAATTTATTTAATCAATACATAACTTTGGCTACTTTTCAACATAGTCCCCAGCAATATTTATACACTTGTCCCATCGTTCACCTAATTTGTGTATGCCCTGGCATAAAATTCTTTCGGTTGATCTCGAAGCCACTTGATTTTTTACTTCTTCATTGAATTGAAAATGTTTTCAATATAGAGCCTCTTTAAGGGATCCAAACAAATGGAAATCCAATGGGACGAGGTCGGGGTGTAGGGGGGATGTGGGAAGATCTTACACCCCACTTTCTCTTTGGGCGTCCGTAAGTTGTCTCGGAACCTATCTCGCAAAGATTTCTTATACTGCAGCTTATTCTGAATAATGTTATGGACAGTTCCAACACTCTCGTGTGGCGTTGTCCTGAATTAACGCGTTAATTTGAGGGAGATTTGAGGAAGGAAGTTGAAACTTCAACCGGTCGTCCACTTCGTTTCTCGTCACAGACACTTACACGGCCACATTTAAACTGTTCTACCTGTTTGTAAACGTTCGAACGGTTCAAGCAATTATTCCCAACCCTCTTCCAACATTCTTTCGTGGATTCCACTACCTTTAATACCCTCTGCAATTAAAAATATAATCACTGAGCGTTGTTCTACTGAAATGCAATGCTCGAGTGGACTCGCCATTTGTTAATTGAATACATTTAAGGTTATGCTTACCAAATACTTTCGAAAAGCTGATGAGAAACTAAGTACAAGAATGCCAACTTGACGCACTGAAACTGTTGTATTGATTAAACAAATCGTTACTGAGTTACAGCGATTTGTCTCGTTACTTATTGAATGACCCTCGTACAAAGTGATAAAGTAAAATAAGGTAGACAATATAAGACAGAAATTAAGCAGTAAAATGTATTTAAATAATGAACCTTCAATTTTGAATTTTATGAAAATATTATGGTTAATTTTGTTTTGTATTTTATATCCATAACTCCCATTAATTAATTGAAATATAATTTTATTTTATGAATAATTTAAAAAAGTTTTCATAAAATATTCCATTGTAACGATAAAAATAATTTAATTATATTTTTTTATTTAAAAAAAATATGGGTTTTACTCAGTTACATAATGTAATATTTAAAATTAAATATGAAAAACAAAATGAAATGACCTAATCTATAATTACAATATTATCTCACAACCAAACGGCAATTACAAAAACAAAACCTTATTGAGCCAATAATATAACTGAATAAGTGACGATACACTAGACATAAAACACAACTTGCTGGCAAGCCATAGGTCTGCGATCCCAAACATGCTGCACGGAATTGGTAAGTACAAGCTAGCTGAAAGTTACCTTCCCCTTTATGTAAGGAAACACTCTTAGAATTTATCATAACGATTTTACTCTTTTTTTTTATTATAAATAATTAAATATATATAATATTTAACAAAGGATTTAAATACATTTTGACAACACCTCAACGCTCAGTTGCCACATTCGCCCTCGAGCAACTCTAGGAGGAACTTTTAACATTTTAATATTGGGCTACGCGGAGTAAAATGGCTGAATAGCCAAACTCAAAATGGCAGGCCGGTCCCATGCTAGCACTTAAGCTAAATATCAAGTTTGAATGCTCAACGTTTTTTTTTATTTATTTTTCAGTTATGCTGAAACACACACAGATGCATACACACAAACACTGACCGATTTCTAAAAACCAATTTTTCGGAACCAGTAGACCTCAAAATTGTTATTTCCGGTGAAAATTCGATATCGAAAAATTGACACGATCGTAATACTTCCGCTTACTCAAAAAGTATAAAAATGAAAAATGTGTAAATATAAAAAATAATTAATGATTAGATAGGTAGGTGACCTGAAAGATCTATTGCGCCCCCTCGGAACACTTCTCACTTAACTGCCGGCTTTCAAGCAGTGTTCTCTAGCTGTACAGTGAGTGTTAGAGGCTCCTAGGTCCAGGCTGAGGTTTATGCAATTCTTTGCTGTATTTTGGATGAGAGGGTACGTAACACTAATTTAAAAGGTGTTTGTATCTGCTCGGACAGCCAGGCTGCGTTGAAGGCGCTTAATTCATGTGTCTTCACTTCGAGATTGGTGTTGGAATGTTCTAGAATAATGGAAGATCTTTGTTCATTAAAGGATGTGCTTCTGGCTGGGTTCCAGGTCATATGGGAATCTTTGGGAATGAGGAGGTGGATAGGTTTGCCAAATTAGGTGCCTCTCTCCCTTTCATTGGTCCAGAGCCTGCTGTTGGTGTGCCTTCTGGCACATGTTTGTCGGGCTTTCAGACGTGGATGACCTCACAGCACTCATCCTTATGGATGAGTGCAGTGGGTTGTCGGCAGTCTAAAATGCTCATTGGGGGCCCGGACGGAGCTTTGAGTAGCGGGGTCCGATGTCTTTCACGGACCTCCCTCAGGCATCTGGTTGGATTCCTCACCGGGCATTGTGGTTTGAGGAGACATCTCTATACAATGGGAC
This sequence comes from Triatoma infestans, assembly GCA_011037195.1. Taxonomy (NCBI): domain Eukaryota; kingdom Metazoa; phylum Arthropoda; class Insecta; order Hemiptera; family Reduviidae; genus Triatoma; species Triatoma infestans. The sequence continues at coordinate 116,455 of JAAEAF010003391.1, read as the reverse complement.
TCGTGCCTGACCCCTTTTGTAGAGTTTGTGAGACTAAGGAGGAAACACCCATGCATCTGATGACGAATTGTTTGGGTGGTGAGGAGATTAGGTTTAGGACCTTCGGCCGGAATAGGATATCGGTAGAGGATCTTAAGCTGTGTCCTTTTAAGGTTTTGGTCCGATTTGTTCGGTCTGTGGTGAAACTTAGATGGTTAAAACCTGGGCCTGGATTTTCATTCTAGTCCCAGTGGTTGTTATACTTTAGATGTAGCTATACGGTCCCTGGGAGGCTTTGGATAGCGTAGGGTTTGCCCTCCCCTTCTGCGAATAATAATAATAATAGAGGCTCCTAGGAAAAGAAAATCTAAGGGCAGCATGCTGGATTCGAACCCGAGACCTCCGCAATGCTAGTCCAGGCTCGCTACCACAGAGCTGATCCTTTCCTTCTCCCTTGGCTTACTCCAATTAATTAGGGGCAGGGACCCTAGTTTTTTTACTGTGTTTGTCCTTGTCTGTAAAATGTAGACTGTATATAGTTTAAGTGAATTGTGTACTGTTCTGAAGAAATGGATGGATTCAATAAATTCATGCAACAAATACCCCTTGCTGGCTAACTGATGATTAAGAAATTATAACCAATTATTATCCTAATTTTTCATCAAACTGTTAGAAATATTATATTTAAAAATAAACATAAATAATGATAAAAAAATAAAACTAATTAAATAGTTAATTTAAAACAAAAATTGAAGAAATAATCTGACACTAACAAAATACATCAATGAGTGAAGTATAAGGTATCAAATGTTCAATTTTATTTGCATAACAGTTCGACAATTGTGTATTATGAAATTTTTCACTCATTGACAAGTGATAGGGTTGCAAATTTCCCAATTAATCAACCATGCTGGAATGAATGTTTGTTATTCGCTTACTAATTTTACTACTCATATTAAGTGGACAATGAAAAAAATTCCTTTGAACCAATAACAGGAAAAAAATTTGTCCATTTTTACCATGTTTTCCTTGTTATTAAATCCACCAAAGTGATAATATAAATTATATTAAAATAGTAAACTTTGACAATGATAAATACTTGTCAGAATAGAATTTCCTGTTGAATTGTTGTAAGCAATAATTGCATTAAGTACATAAAATTTCAATCTTTTATTTTGTTAACATTGTCTATATTTAAGAGTTTCTATTTCATTTATTTCATCATAACTTAAATGGCATCCATTAGCGCGAAAATAAAGAAATAAACAATGAATAAAGAAAATCGATATTTTCTGCGAGCTTAAAGGATTTATTAAGACGAATATTTACGTCAAGTTTAAATAAAGTTGTAGCTCTCTTACATTATGAAGAAGATAAAGATATTAAATCTTATTAGCTTGGAATTAATGAGCGGAAGATAAAATGACGACCCTATTTTATATCTATGAACAAATGAATGATTCTCTTTGTTTATTTGATGACGAAGAAGAAATTTTAGTGGAATATTGTACAAAAATGGTAGAATACAGGGATAAGTGGGATGGGCATTGAAATTTTGAAAATTACCAAATGAAATGAAAATAAAAATTTTGGTTGGAAGTACTCACACGACTTCCGTTGACTCCTGATAATACAATTGTATATAAAGCCATAAATTTCTTTTAATGTTCAAACTTTACACATATGTCCTAACACAAATACAGTTGGTGGAAGGACAAGTCCTACCAAGCCAAATAGTTCGAAAAGAGGGTAAAAGTTAGGAATAGACTCCCACTGACTAAAGTCAGGAATAGACCCCCACAACTAGCGCATTCTACAGGTTTTTCTTTTTTTGTTACTGCTTATTATGTTATTTTCGTTTTTTAAAATTATCTTGCATGTTGTAATTAATCGAAATTAGGGGCGCATGTGTCTAATTTCAGTTAGAAATGAAATAAAAAATGGTTTTTATAAACGGAAATTAAAAAGCATTTTGTTGTAATAAGTACTTTTTTTAATCAAACTCCCAATGTAATCCCAATCGCGTTGCTGGCGCGGGTGAAAAAAAGGATATATGAGAGGAGGGGAGAGGGCGTCGGGAGAGCCGTTGCGCGGGAAGAAAGGCGACGTACCCTTAGGATGTGGCAGGCGCTATGGGAAGGGGACTCAAGGGGCCGTTGGACGGCCCGACTCATTGGAGATGTGGAGAGGTGGGTCGGGAGGCCGCATGGGGAGGTGGACTTTTGTGTCACTTAGCTCCTCAGCGGCCACGGATGCTTCGGGTCCTACATCCACAGGATGAGGATCCGGGAATGGGTGATTGCCTCTACGGATGCGATGACGCCTGCCACAGCTTCTTCGGGTGTGGGAGGTGGGAGAGAGAGATTGGGTTCCCTTGGAAGAAAGGGTGGGTCTGCTGACCCCCGACAATGTGGTCGGGGCATTGCTGACGAGCGATGTGGCCAGGGGGCTGGTCGCGGCATTTGCCAGGGAGGTCCTCCGTCTTAAGAGGATCGACCTGGCTCGGAGCTAGGCCTATTTTTAGAACAGGAGGAGCCCCTGAGCGGGCAAGTTTTAGGCCTAGCTCTGATGAAGTGCCGTGACCGATGAATCCAGGCTAGTGCCTGGAGGAGGGAGGAGCTTACGCTTCTTCCAAAAAAAAAAATTAAAAAAAAAATCAAACTCCACGAACCCCACCTTACAATCCCGAGGGGCTTCCCTGATCATCAATAAGGTGCGTTTGAGAAACAAAAAATAATAATAATAATAACAACCCTAAGTCAGTCCAATACATACAAGCTCGAATCTGTTTTTGTATAGATTTCTTTTTATTAGTTTTGGAGACACACACACATTTTTCTAATTAAAATATTATAATATTGTTTACTTGTAACGGTGCATCCACAGCTTATAAATTATATATTATAAATCCGCTTGTTACCACTAAGAAATTCGCAGAATTTGTCGTTAGGATGAGCCACATATTCAGCAATTAGCCATCGAACTACCTTCGACAGTGGTTTGTACACATTTTGCTTTCGATAGTATTGGTATGAGTCCCTGTATCAGAATCCTTCAATTGTAGGGAATGTTTTACTGTATAATGTCTGTATCCTTCGCCTTCAAGGTAATCAAAGACTTCGAACAATCCGCTATAATTATAGTTCTCAGCAAAATGGAAGACTTGATAATGGGTCGAGAGAGTGTCTTTTCTCCTGAAAAACATTTTATTCTTATTACCTTCTACTAAAATCCCAGCTTTTTTTTTTCGTAAACTTGCACTCATCAACTTAACAATCGTTTTCTCACTCCCATTGTCGGATTTTCTGATTCACAAATATCTCCATACACACTTCTCTCTACAAACATTCTTCCAGTCAACAATTCCAACCCTTTCAATATCCAATACATTTTAATGAAAACAATAAAAAAAAATTAAAAATAATTTTTTTAATTCTGTTTAATAATTAATAATATCAGTTTGCTTTTTCCTTTAAAAATGAAAATTTTTGTACGCAACATTAAGAGCCGTAACATTGATATGGAGCCTCAATCTTCCCATTAAAAAAAACAACAAATTATTTACTTATATTTAATTAGTGAATTATGATTGATTTATTATTTGTAGCATTGCAAGTAATTAATTATTTCAATTAGATTCAAAAACATGTGTTGCTATAAAAGTATATATTTATATAATATATTTGTATCTATTTATTATTTATATTTATTAATTTATTATTTACTTATATTTGATACTGTGTATATAATTCAATGAATCGCAATGTAAATGATAAGTTATTTAAATTAGAATTAAAATTTGTATCATGATAAAACTAATGGACAGTGAATATTCATAAAAAAAAAAAAAAAAAAATTAAACGTTATGAATTGTAGAATGAAATAGATATTGAGAATGGGAAATTATTAATTAATTAAAGGGCTAACCAGACTCTAGTGAAATACTTATTTTGTGAATATTCACTAAAAAGTAGTTTTATTAAATTTAGAAAACTAACAATAAAATTTGTCAATTTTAATTTTTGAAACTGGAGTAAGAGAAAGTTGTGTGTGTGTTTCACACTGACTTTTTTTATAATTGTTTCGTTGCTTTACTAAGCTTTGTTTACAAATACAACACACTACTTACATTTTTCTGTTCCTTGTATTTTTGTCCCCTATTTCTAACAAAATTCGTATCATACACACACACACACACACACACACACATACATTAAATACTTCAAAAATATAACGATTAACGGTCACTTTTCCAATCAGTACAAGTTTTGTGAAGATCTGTCTTCTGGAATTAGGTGAGATACATAATCTATTATTATACTAATTTGGATAGTATATGAAAATTTTTTCGGATGTAAATTCCTTTTTTGTCTTGCGACCAATATCGTGAAGCGGAAATAAAAAAATAAATTTATTAATGTTTAAACAGGTTCTTAGGATGTAATGAAATGTGTAATTCGAATTATAGATGGAATGTATTGCATTTGACTGTGATAGAAGGGGGGTAGTTGGGAGGAGTCTGTAGAACATTGTCCGTCATGACAGGGGTCACGGACATTTCGCAATTACCATTTTATTTTTTGTGAATTAAAATTAGATTTGATAATGAAATAAAAACATCAAAAATATATACGTTGAATTATAGTAATTAATCAAGATAAATAACAAAAAAAAAAAACTCTCCATGGCGGTTGGAGTGATTGCTATTCCTTGGTGGTAGCGATTGGCGTGGAAGCTACACGTTGTGAACGCAGCATCGCAATATATTATCTATAATGATAATTTATACGCAATGGCACATTAACTTATCAATTTTTTTTATGAGGACAGTTTTTTTTATTATTATTCGTTCAGATAATAAGTCCAGGATAACAACTGTCAGACATACTAAAAGTTATAAGTAAATAATTTGGTTGTAATTGCATACTATAAGAAAAGCCAACAATTTTTTATCCAAATATAAGAAGCAGTGTGTGGGGTTCAGTAGGAGGAACAAAATAACTTTTTAATAAAAAAAAAACAGATAAATTTGTATGCTCAAAATACTCCCACCCCCACACCAAACATGAGCTTCATAACAAAGTTACGACTCTTAATATTGCGTACAAAAATTTTCATTTTTAAAGGAAAAAGCAAACTGATATTATTAATTATTAAACAGAATTAAAAAAATTATTTTTAATTTTTTTTTTATTGTTTTCATTAAAATGTATTGGATATTGAAAGGGTTGGAATTGTTGACTGGAAGAGTGTTTGTAGAGAGAAGTGTGTATGGAGATATTTGTGAATCAGAAAATCCGACAATGGGAGTGAGAATACGATTGTTGAAGTTGATGAGTGCAAGTTTACGAAAAAAAAAAGCTGGGATTTTAGTAGAAGGTGGTAAGAATAAAATGTTTTTCAGGAGAAAAGACACTCTCTCGACCCATTATCAAGTCTTCCATTTTGCTGAGAACTATAATTATAGCGGATTGTTCGAAGTCTTTGATTACCTTGAAGGCGAAGGATACAGACATTATACAGTAAAACATTCCCTACAATTGAAGGATTCCGATACAGGGACTCATACCAATACTATCGAAAGCAAAATGTGTACAAACCACTGTCGAAGGTAGTTCGATGGCTAATTGCTGAATATATGTATACATATGTGGCTCATCCTAACGACAAATTCCGCGAATTTCTTAGTGGTAACAAGCGGATTTATAATATATAATTTATAAGCTGTGGATGCACCGTTATAAGTAAACAATATTATAATATTTTAATTAGAAAAATGTGTGTGTGTCTCCAAAAATATTAAAAAGAAATCTATACAAAAACAGATTCGAGCTTGTATGAATTGGACTGACTTAGGGTTGTTATTATTATTATTATTATTTTTTTTTAATTTATTTAAGGCGTCTCACATCTGTGGTCATTTGCGCGCCCGAGCCGTTCAGTGCACTGCCGGCCTCCGGTGTTATTATTATGTTATTATTATTTTATTTTGTTGTTTCTCAAACGCACTTATTGAGGCACTGGAGGATCAGGGAAGCCCCTCGGGATTGTAAGGTGGGTTCTTGGAGTTTGATTTTTTTTTGGGTGGAAGCGTCAGCTCCTCCCTCCTCCAGGCACTAGCCTGGATTCATCGGTCACGGCACTTCATCAGAGCTAGGCCTAAAACTTGCCCGCTCAGGGGCTCCTCCTGTTCTAAAAATAGGCCTAGCTCCGAGCCAGGTCGATCCTCTTAAGACGGAGGACCTCCCTGGCAAATGCCGCGACCAGCCCCCTGGCCACATCGCTCGTCAGCAATGCCCCGACCACATTGTCGGGGGTCAGCAGACCCACCCTTTCTTCCAAGGGAACCCAATCTCTCTCTCCCACCTCCCACACCCGAAGAAGCTGTGGCAGGCGTCATCGCATCCGTAGAGGCAATCACCCATTCCCGGATCCTCATCCTGTGGATGTAGGACCCGAAGCATCCGTGGCCGCTGAGGAGCTAAGTGACACAAAAGTCCACCTCCCCATGCGGCCTCCCGACCCACCTCTCCACATCTCCAATGAGTCGGGCCGTCCAACGGCCCCTTGAGTCCCCTTCCCATAGCGCCTGCCACATCCTAAGGGTACGTCGCCTTTCTTCCCGCGCAACGGCTCTCCCGACGCCCTCTCCCCTCCTCTCATATATCCTTTTTTTCACCCGCGCCAGCAACGCGATTGGGATTACATTGGGAGTTTGATTAAAAAAAGTACTTATTACAACAAAATGCTTTTTAATTTCCGTTTATAAAAACCATTTTTTATTTCATTTCTAACTGAAATTAGACACATGCGCCCCTAATTTCGATTAATTACAACATGCAAGATAATTTTAAAAAACGAAAATAACATAATAAGCAGTAACAAAAAAAGAAAAACCTGTAGAATGCGCTAGTTGTGGGGGTCTATTCCTGACTTTAGTCAGTGGGAGTCTATTCCTAACTTTTACCCTCTTTTCGAACTACTTGGGTTGGTAGGACTTGTCCTTCCTCCAACTGTACTTGTGTTAGGACATATGTGTAAAGTTTGAACATTAAAAGAAATTTATGGCTTTATATACAATTGTATTATCACCAGTCAAGGGAAGTCGTGTGAGTATTTCCAACCAAAATTTTTATTTTCATTCATTTGGTAATTTTCAAAATTTCAATGCTCATCCCACTTATCCCTGTATTCTACCATTTTTGTACAATATTCCACTAAAATTTCTTCGTCATCAAATAAACAAAGAGAATCATTCATTTGTTCATAGATATAAAAAATAGGGTCGTCACTTTATCTTCCGCTCATTAATTCCAAGCTAATAAGATTTAATATCTTTATCTTCTTCATAATGTAAGAGAGCTACAACTTTATTTAAACTTGACGTAAATATTCGTCTTAATAAATCCTTTAAGCTCGCAGAAAATATCGATTTTCTTTATTCATTGTTTATTTCTCTATTTTCGCGCTAATGGATGCCATTTAAGTTATGATGAAATAAATGAAATATAGACAATGTTAACAAAATAAAAGATTGAAATTTTATGTACTTAATGCAATTATTGCTTACAACAATTCAACAGGAAATTCTATTCTGACAAGTATTTATCATTGTCAAAGTTTACTATTTTAATATAATTTATATTATCACTTTGGTGGATTTAATAACAAGGAAAACATGGTAAAAATGGATAATTTTTTTTCCTGTTATTGGTTCAAAGGAATTTTTTTCATTGTCCACTTAATATGAGTAGTAAAATTAGTAAGCGAATAACAAACATTCATTTCAGCATGGTTGATTAATTGGGAAATTTGCAACCCTATCGCTTGTCAATGAGTGAAAAATTTCATAATACACAATTGTCGAACTGTTAGGCAAATAAAATTGAACATTTGATACCTTATATTTCACTCATTGATGTATTTTGTTAGTGTCAGATTAATTCTCCAATTTTTGTTTTTAATTAACTATTTAATTAGTTTTATTTTTTTATCATTATTTATGTTTATTTTTAAATATAATATTTCTAACAGTTTGATGAAAAATTAGGATAATAATTGGTTATAATTTCTTAATCATCAATTATCCAGCAAGGGGTATTTGTTGCATGAATTTATTGAATCCATCCACTTCTTCAGAATAGTACACAATTCACTTAAACTATATACAGTCTACATTTTACAGACAAGGACAAACACAGTAAAAAAACTAGGGTCCCTGCCCCTAATTAATTGGAGTAAGCCAAGGGAGAAGGAAAGGATCAGCTCTGTGGTAGCGAGCCTGGACTAGCATTGCGGAGGTCTCGGGTTCGAATCCAGCATGCTGCCCTTAGATTTTCTTTTCCTAGGAGCCTCTATTATTATTATTATTCGCAGAAGGGGAGGGCAAACCCTACGCTATCCAAAGCCTCCCAGGGACCGTATAGCTACATCTAAAGTATAACAACCACTGGGACTAGAATGAAAATCCAGGCCCAGGTTTTAACCATCTAAGTTTCACCACAGACCGAACAAATCGGACCAAAACCTTAAAAGGACACAGCTTAAGATCCTCTACCGATATCCTACACCGGCCGAAGGTCCTAAACCTAATCTCCTCACCACCCAAACAATTCGTCATCAGATGCATGGGTGTTTCCTTCCTCTCTCACAAACTCTACAAAAGGGGTCAGGCACGAGTCCCCATTATATAGAGATGTCTCCTTAAACCACAATGCCCAGTGAGGAATCCAACCAGATGCCTGAGGGAGGTTCGTGAAAGACATCGGACCCCGCTACTCAAAGCTCCGTCCGGGCCCCCAATGAGCATTTTAGACTGCCGACAACCCACTGCACTCATCCATAAGGATGAGTGCTGTGAGGTCATCCACGTCTGAAAGCCCGACAAACATGTGCCAGAAGACACACCAACAGCAGGCTCTGGACCAATGAAAGGGAGAGAGGCACCTAATTTGGCAAAACCTATCCACCTCCTCATTCCCAAAGATTCCCATATGACCTGGAACCCAACCAGAAGCACATCCTTTAATGAAGAAAGATCTTCCAGTATTCTAGAACATTCCAACACTAATCTGGAAGTGAAGACACATGAATTAAGCGCCTTCAACGCAGCCTGGCTGTCCGAGCGATACAAACACCCTTTAAATTAGTGTTACGCACCCTCTCATCCAAAATACAGCAAAGAATTGCATAAACCTCAGCCTGGACCTAGGAGCCTCTAACACTCACTGTACAGCTAGAGAACACTGCTTGAAAGCCGGCAGTTAAGTGAGAAGTGTTCCGAGGGGGCGCAATAGATCTTTCAGGTCACCTACCTATCTAATCATTAATTATTTTTTATATTTACACATTTTTCATTTTTATACTTTTTGAGTAAGCGGAAGTATTACGATCGTGTCAATTTTTCGATATCGAATTTTCACCGGAAATAACAGTTTTGAGGTCTACTGATTCCGAAAAATTGGTTTTTAGAAATCGGTCAGTGTTTGTGTGTATGCATCTGTGTGTGTTTCAGCATAACTGAAAAATAAAAAAAAAAAAAACGTTGAGCATTCAAACTTGATATTTAGCTTAAGTGCTAGCATGGGACCGGCCTGCCATTTTGAGTTTGGCTATTCAGCCATTTTACTCCGCGTAGCCCAATATTAAAATGTTAATTGATAAAAATGATCCTGGTCATTAAATTGAGATCTAACGTTCGCTAATTGAGGGCAAGCGTCAAGGTGATCTACGGACAGGTTATTCTGAAGTCACAATGGACAGACTGGACTCGTTGCCAATCCGACGCGATCTAATAAGATTTTGATCAAAATCGGTCAATCGGAAGTAACACTTTACTGAACAGATTTTTCTAAATTTCTGCGATTTTCTCCATAAAAATGCCGACGGTTTTAAATAATAACAAGAATTATATGTGTGTAGAAAAAAAAATTGACATTTCAGTAAATTGCAGTATGAGAAAGTTGTGTGAGTGTTTTACTTCAGAAATTTTTTTGTTTATGTTATTTTTTTAATAAACTATAAACAAACGTTACTTTAATTAATAAACTTACCTTAAAATATTACGTACCAACGAGTTCAAATTATAAATTATGTTTAGTTTCAAAAGAGCAGGCTATACAAAGTTTTAATTACAAATGTTCAACTCAAACTTCAACTTTCCGAACGTTATTGTATAATTTTCACCAAAATTTCGGCTTCATCGATTTTCTTTAATTACTTCTAATAACTAACTAGCAAGATAAACATATGAAAATAAAGGTTTTTTTTTAGAAATAACTACTTACTGTTTTAAGTGTATTGCTAGCTAGGGTGCAATGAAACTCTGCAATTTATGTATTGTAAATAACAATTAAAATTTATAAAAACAATAAACTAAAAGCAATAATTGGCTTCTCTTTCATAATGGTATTATGCCAAATTAGAATGAGTGGCCCCGGATAAAGTTCTCTTTACAGTTTAGGCGGAAAAACTTGCAATTGTGCAAAAGTATTGGTTCCTGAAGGTTCTGGGGGCCAAGCATTCTAGCAAGTCTCTTAGTAATTTTCAAAGAAAATTCACACAATCGGAAGGGGGTCTAGTTCAACGTTGATAGACATCAATACAAGCGGAAGATGTATTTCTTTGGAACAATGGAAGAGACTCAAATACAGTCCTCCTGATAGACTGCGAAGCTATCATTCAGTAAGGATTTAGAAGCTGGGTATTTCTCAAACGCTGGTGGAGGAATTATCCCTCATAGAAAATCTTGAAGCTACTTAGAGATGTAGGCTGGAGACAAGTGCTCAGGGTTAAAAGGGAGGCGTCCTGCTGGCGTCAGCTAAGGCAGGGTTTCTTAACCATTTTCTAACGGTGGCCTTCTTGTCATACCGCATGGACGTCCACGCGAGTGCTTCAGATTTGCTGCCGGCCGGCTTTTTCATGGGTAGATTATGTTGCTTTGAATTGCTCCTACTTTCCCTTATAATCTTTAAAAAGAAAACAAATAATTAGAATTACAGATTTAAAAACATTTTCTTGTTACTGGTGAACAGAAACCGGTTTTTTAAAATCCGATTTTATAGAAGTCAAAAATAAATCTTCAAGTCCTCTCTAACAATTATATTTCAAAATGTGGGTGGGTCCACAATGCTGGATAACATCCAAGTTCGTGTAGAGAGTTCACTTCAACGAAATGTTTCTGTAGACTCACACTGGTTGCTTGTGTATATTATCTGTAACACATTTATACAACTTACAATTGTGAGTCTACAGAAACATTTCGTTGAAGTGAACACTCTACACGAACTTGGTGAATTTACTCTCACGATGGACGAAAATCCGAAACCGGAAAGGAACAAAACCAAAATGCATGCTACAACGTATAAAATACCACAAATTATATTTCAGATCATGATGGAGTTGGGTGTAAATCATTCACCCAACTGAAGCTAGGAACCATCCCGGTATTCTCACACAAGGTGGAGTGTAAAAGTATTCGCGCTACAGCAGAATTCTAAATAAAATACTGGAAAAGCATCACGATCCATATACGGCTGGTTATTTCGAAATTCCTGCATTATATTATATTGTTTTTCTGCCTCTGACGTGAGTTACTGCTCTGAATCTGCTTATTTAAGCAATTTTCATCTGTGGCCGGTCCCCTGGAATGACCCATCCAAAGATTACGACCCATAGACGGCTGGTTATTTTGAAATTCCTGCATTATATTCAGATATTTCTATTTCTTATGTGAGTCAGTGCAAATATCCTGCGCAACACATTGCTATCTTCTATGTCCTCTTGATTCTTGGCTGCTCATTTATGCGATTTTCATCCTCTAAATATTCTGGGGCTCCCTGAGGACCCGATTCAGGACCGCTTATCTAAGGAATACATTACATGATAAAGTTATGTGGTCGTTCTCCGTAGAACCCCCTAAAATGAATTTTCCCAGAATACAATTAAAACAAAAGTGATTCCAAAATGGAATATCATTGTTTGAGCTACCTGAAAATTTTCATCTTTGAGTTATACTGTTCTAGATAAATACACAAACTCATACAGTCCATCAGTTTCTAAAAAAAAAACAAACATTTATTCAGACTCGCCCTCTTCTACCACTAATAAGAGAAAATCATAATTATCTGTATCATCATATTAAAATACATACGAAATGTAAGATTATATTTAATAATGATACCACGGTTTTATGGTAGTGGTTAAGATTCAATAAATTTTAACTGCAAGAATTATATTTCTGCCAATTTTCCAGTGGATGGATACACATTTGTAATTCTGTTTCTAGTCACTTCAATAAACTACCCCTTGAGAGCACATTAACTAGTTACTAACCCTTGTAATCAGCCAAATGAATCTCTTTGCCTTTGAATATGATAGTTTTGTTTATTTAAAATGATATTCTGAATAATTTTTATTAGAACAGATATGTAATATTTACTACTTTTAAAATGAAATAAAAACCTGAGGACACATTAACAAAAGATGATGAAATGTAGTTAGTGTGATGTGTTGTTGTATGTTTATACTTATTGTAAAGGGCTTGTGTGTATGTTAAACATAGAGATATAAGTATTAGAAATTATTAGAAATAGAAAATAAGAACCATTTTTAAATAAATAAATAAACTATATATTAAATTAGTAAATTTACAAGATAATTATTAATTGTGAATCTTGAAATAACTTATAAATGCAAGGAAACAAAATAACTAGTGGCTAGATTGATTGAAACTCAAATGTTAACACTTAAACTGGCACTGAATTTAAGAGAGCATTCCTAATACAAATGTTCTGATTGAATGTCTAATTTAGACTGTTCCGTTTAAAGGAAGAATTTAGACTGTCTAAAGAATGCTTTGCTCTAGAGGGGGATTTTCTCTTACAAAACAGTTGGCCAAGTGGCATTGTCTTATCCTAACAGATTCTTGTCCCTTTTGTCTCTTCAATAGCACTGACCTTTAAGGAATAGTATCTGACTCTTTTCACTGCACTAAGATACACATAAATATTGCCAAAATTCTATTTTTCAAACTATAAAATATTCTGAACTATTTTTCAAAGTTATTATCATTTTTGCATTTCTTTCTTCTACTACAATATTCACACGTAGATTCAACGAGTTGTATCACTTTGTTTTTCAAATGTTATCTCGTACAAGAGTGAGTAACCATATAGGCCTAATTCATACTACAGAAAGGTTACCAGAAATCGAGAATGAAGTGTAAATCTGCCATTTCATTTTCACAATTTTATTAAGGGAAGTAATTAGTTCAGTGGTAGCACGCCGGTCTAGCAACGTGAAGGGACCAGGGGTTCAAATCCGGCAGTGGTTGGCCCTTGCATTTTCTCTTCCTAGGAGCCTTTAAAGCTCACTGTCCGGTGATGGACAGTGTTGTCTTTAACAGGAGAACACTGTCCGGAGGCCGGCTGTGCATTGAAAAAATCTCCAAACGCCAATTACTATAGATATTGACGCAGCTTTAAAGGAAAATAAAAGTTTATTACACAAGAAAATACAAATGTAAAAATGTAGTACATTTTTCAAAAATGATTTCTAACTTTATTCCTTATTAATGTAATTAATTTCAAATTGAATAATTTGAATTCTTTACGCCAAACTTCCTAACAATAACATTATTTCAATGTTTGTTACACACAATTCAAAATGGTCATTTAATTTGGTCGATATTAATCCAAAGTATATGAATTAGTTGAAACTGTTTCTTCTTTAATGGCGACCACGATAGTGAAAGAAATTCAAAGTTCATTGACAGCCAGAACTAATATTTATTAATGAAGCGAGAAACTTATCTTAGTCCAAATTCTATTAATTTTTATAATCATTTTCGTTAAGTTTACTAAAACATTAGTGCGTATAATGACTGAGAGATTAGTTTAAATTAAGCAACAGGTGACACAAAGAGCTGGCCAGTTTAAGGATATTGTTAGTCTAACTTTTTTTTTGAGACACGATAATACATGTGGTTATTGGAGCCCGGAGCCATCTCAGTACACTCCCGACCTCCGGGCAGTGTTCTCTTGCTGCAGATGTAATGAAATAAATACCATTCAGTTGAAGGAATTCACCACAGCAAGTGTCATCAGCTTCACATTGCTAGCTCCAATCGTTTCAGCGCCCCAGTTCTCATAAGACGCACCTCAACGGATAAAGGGAACGGATAAATGGGCTACATCTTCAAATATTAAGCTCTCACTGAATGCTACCACTACAAAATTTGTATTTAAGTTCAGCATTTTCAGAGCTTAAGTCGATCTAAAACCAGCAATCATTATTAAGAACAAACATTCAAAGAAGTCTAAAATCGTCTCGAGAGGATAGAAGCTATTCTGGATACAATATTTCAAGAAATTATAATCCACCATCAAGAAGTCTACACACAACCCTCAAATTCCAAGAAGATATCAACTGTCTTCACTCAAAAAACACTTTACAGACCAGATAGTTCTCCTCATGCTATCCTATCTAATCAATCTACCATAAGATTAAGCAAGCGTTCTAACTCGCCAATACTAACATTCTACGCTACTTACATCGCTCACCGCTTGGCTACTATATTAATCTTTCATTTATTCTTTCTCCTCACTAGTATAGATAAAATATATATGGTGTATAGTGAATGGTGGTAATGGTGTATGGATAAAAAAATATAAATGGTCTTATGATTTCATCTATAGTAGCATTCTTCATTTTATTGTTCTGACCGGTTTCGGTATCTCATGCATCGTCCGATATTATCCAGCATCGTGAATTCAACTACTTAATTCAACAGTGATTCTTGTTCTTCATTTTGATCTATCAACACCAACCAATCATCATTCCTGTCAGTATAACATAGACAACATTGTCTGCCCATTATCAGGATATCTAATGTGGTTTCTACGAAGAGAAAATCTTAATCTCCAGGCGTAGCATTGCCTAGTACCTAATCTGGGACCTGATAAGTCAAAAAAATTCTGAATTCATATTAATTTAATAATCAGATTATCTTTTAATAAATAAAACTTCATAATTGAATGTTAATAAATTATACGACACACATTGGTGGAACATTAGTACGTATGCAGAAAGTAATTTCCGCAGCGAGATAAATCCTGTATACAATGTAAATATTACAATTAATTAATATGTCTAATACTGTACCGACTAATTAAAATTACTGCTTTTTCCTTTGCCATTATAATCCCAGTCCTTTGTATATATATAATTACAATATAGCTATATATTTATTAAATTTATCACTACAACATAAATACCTATCTGTAAATAAAATGCACAAAGATATACAATTATTTACTTATTTATACTTTAAAACAAATTTGTAAAGTTCGTGGAATAAATAAATACTATACACGGTGAATAAGTTTTTAACACATTTTTTTTCAATTATAAGGTCTATAAAAAACATTTAATAAATAAGTACGAAACCGAGATTCAAAATTACTTCAGAGGATCTTCACGGGTAGAGATTTAAATATTGTTGAATTGAGATTGAGATTACATATAGCTGAGACAAATTCTTTCAGCAACTTAAATTAGCAAAAATAAAGAGTACAGCGAAACTTCGCGTTGTAGAAATTTTTGGATTAGATGTAGATTGTTGTAGGGGATTATTGCACTGCGACTTGAAAGATCTATTGTGCTCCCCGGAGCCTTCTCTAATGCACAGCCGGCAGGGTTCTCTAGCACAGACACACTGCCCATCACCAGACAGTGAGTTGTACAGGTTGCTAGGGAGAGAAAATCTAAGGGCACCATGCTGAATTCGAACCCTAGACCTCTGCGTTGCTAGTCTAGCGGCTATCGGTGAGCTAGTCCCTACATTCTCCCTTGGCTTTCGCCAATTAGCTAGGGACGAAGACCCTAGTTTTGTATACTATGTTTGTCCTTGTCTGTAAAGTGTAGTATATATGTAGTTTATTGTGTATTGTCCTCACGAAGTGCATGGAGTACTGAGCTGTGGCAACCCGTGGGCTTGCTACTCCCCAAGTAAGTGCATGCAGCAGATACTCCTTACGGGCAAATTTTTGATTAAGGGAAGATTGTTTTATAACATTGAATGTGCTTAAAACTCAATTTTGTATTTACGAGAGATTTAATTTTAGTAATATAGAGTTCGTTGATGACCAGGTCATAATATTGCCGAAGATGGGAACGAAGCCAGCAATATGATGTGGAACTTCATACAAGAATACGCTCAATGGGAGATCATTTCTTATGAAAGTCACTTTATTGAAGTCTAATTACTATATTTAGTAAAAAGTATAAGTGCGCTGAAAATTAGCCCACTATAACTACGTAAATTGCAATAAGAGATTTTTTTTTTTTTTTTAATTTAAGGTATGGTCATTGGCACCCGGAGCCTTCTCAGTGCTCTGCCGGCCTTTGGACGTGATCTGTAGAGGCTCCTAGGAAGAAAAAAACTAAGAGTAGCATAGCTGGATTCGAACCCAAGTCATCCGCGTGCGAGTCCATTACGCTAACCACTTAGCTATTCCCTTCTATAAAAATTTGTTTAAGTTTTTCTTTCATCCAAGTTTTATTATTTTATTCATTTTTCAGAATATAGTTTAAATTTGGATTATTAAGTGCTCATGTAAATCTATACAACTTTTATTAAGAATCGTTTCCCAGAAAACTTCGTTTTCATAGTGTTATAGAGGTACTAAGAGTTAACTTTTCTATAAAAAAAAAAAAAAAAAAAAATACCCTAAATTACTTCAAATATTGATCAAATAAACACAATTTATTTTGTGACCTGTAAAAATTCAAGAGTTTGAAGAATATGAGAATTTCACATTATGTTTTTTTTTCAGTTTTTCCAGATTTCTTGATAATGATTCCATGATTTTATTTAAAATTCATATATCAATCAAACATGTTGATCTACGTCAAAATAATTGCTGAATAATTTTTAATATTAACTTTCATAATAAATCAGAAATAATGAAAGAATTTGATAATGAAGAAAGGATATATACTTTAATGTATATTTTGAAAACATATTTGAATAAACAACATTTAAATAATGTATCTAGTTTTTTTTTTTTTTTTGTAGCGTTGATAAAGACAGTCCATCTGCGTTCGTTGTCGACCCTACGGTTAGGTATGAGAGCAACGATCCAGACCAGGCCAAGCGGATTAATGAAGAAAAGAGAGCGATTTATGAGAAGTGCGTTAACTTTCTCCAAGAAAAGTTCCTACAAGAATTTGGAAAAAGGAACTTTGCAGTTCACGGTCTATGGTTCGGCTCTCGGGGGGCAATCCCAGTGGCTACTGCTGAATTTTTTGATAATGTCGGCATTGACAAAGGGAATTTGACCCGGCTGGCGGAGCAAATTATCTTGGATTCCTTGGGAATCCTCCATAATCACATCTACGGTCATTGAGAAATTGGTTATTGAAATAGTCTTATTCAGGGCCCTACGTATTGAGTTTATGTATGTTTCATTCTTATTTCGCGTATTCTTTGCGCTATTTACTTTAGTTTTGTAACGTTTGTGTCTTTTGGACTTGAGATTGTCTCATGAAGATAGATTAGTAATCTGTGTTTTTTTTAGCAACTCAATGAAATTGAGCAGCCACATCGACTTGGTTTGTCGCTGTAATCTCCCTCATTCAAATTTAAATACGCCATCTCTACGAAGGAAACTTTTGATTTTTTTTATGATGCATTTTTGTAAATAATGAGATGTTTGTACATGTTTGAAAATTTATTTTGAATAAATTAACGACGCTGGCCAGAATGTACGTAGTCGAGGGAAACATGCAAAGGGGCTCTCTCCCCTACACTTCCCTCACTTTGTTACCAATTTCTCGCGTAGGGAAAAGCTTCTAATTTTTATTTTTTGTTTCTCATCTGCGCTGCCTCGTTCCTACCTCCCACAAATCCGTGGTTCTTGTTTAAACCTTTTCTATTCCGCTCTATATGACCAGGCAATTTATTGCTACCTGTCAAACAAGTCTTCTTCTTTGAAATCTGATAGTTTATCGGCACTTATCCAGTTTCTCCTTCAATCTTTCCATCAAATCGGATACTTTGTCGCTGCCTCCCCCCACATATTGAGAAAAATCTTAATATTACATAAATATAGTTGTAGAAACATCACAATACAAAAATTTCCAACTTTTATTTCAAATATTTTTCTAGGATAATTTAGGGTGTTTTGGGGAATCTTCAACCTAAGCTTAACGGTAATTAGGGAAGGGATTAGCTTAATGGTAAGTAGGGCGCTGTATTGGTCCTAGGGATCATCGAATCCGGCAACGATGCTTTTAGGTTTTCTCGTCATATTAGCCTCTTCAGCTCACTGTGCGACGATGGCTGGTGCTGTCCATAATTAGTGTCAGCGCTCGGAAACTGACAATGCACCGAAAGAATCTGTCGCCAAAGAACGCAAACAAGTTCTT
This sequence comes from Triatoma infestans, assembly GCA_011037195.1. Taxonomy (NCBI): domain Eukaryota; kingdom Metazoa; phylum Arthropoda; class Insecta; order Hemiptera; family Reduviidae; genus Triatoma; species Triatoma infestans. The sequence continues at coordinate 98,047 of JAAEAF010003391.1, read as the reverse complement.
CCTCAAGACAAAACAACTTCCTAATTAATTATAAAGATAGTTTGATTAGATATTAAATCATGAATACTGCAAAATAAGATTATGACAAAAATAATATTCAGAAAGGTTATCAGCGTCCCTCATAATAATCATTTATCTTGTTGGATCCGCAACCTCGACACTTTATACGGCGCTAATTACTTTGGTCACCATTTAAGTGCTGCTCTCATGCTAACAATAAAGGTTAATAATTCTATTACAGAATAACAGAAGAGTTGGCTATTTTATCCAATTTTATCGTGTTACCTATCACTTCTAATAATTTCGTTGATTACTTTCCACTTTTTATCTTTTTACATAAAAAGTAGTGTTTTTAAATAAAATATAAATACAAGTTTCTTTATTAGGCGATTCTTTGAAACAGTAAATAAAAATTTGTAGAATAACGTGACCATATAACATGAACTCTTGATGCCTTTATTTCGGCTCTCCTGTTTAATGGTGTAGAAACATTAAAGCATTTCGCTACAAAATTGGTACACTGAAAAATTGAAAAACAAAATTCTTAATTACACATTCTAGCTAACGAATTTCAGAAAAATACAAAAATAAATAAAATATGAATTATTCATGATCGTGAAATCATCTTCGTGTTTTCTGCAGCTTTAATGTGCAATTGGTTGATATATTGTCAGAGATTTTTTCAATAATAGTCTGCTTTATTTTGACATATAGCCCGATTTCGGGCCTTCAACTTCTCGACGGGGTGATTTGATAAATAACGTAAAATTGCTGTCCACTATAATGCAAAAATCAGGGCACACACTTATTGTGCTAAACTACTAGCACAAGCCCTTATACAAAACCGCTCAAGCCACTAAAAGCTACCACAACACATCACCAGAGTCTCCTGAAACCTTCGCGGATAGAATTAGACATATCCAGTCCGCCATTAGCCTAAAAGCTCAAACTAACCCACTCGAGGCCTTACATTCTATTTCAGACAAACTGGCCACTGATGCGTTCCTAAAGTCACTTCCTCAACCGCTTCGTAATGAGGTACGAACAAAGCTACCTCAAAAATTAGACGAAGCACTTTCTTATGCCAATGCCCTAAAGGAAGTACAGGCTTCGGAATCAAACCCCACAGTTTTCTCTGTTACCTCGGAAACTTCTAATCCTCGCACACCCCCATCTCCATGTCGTTTCTGCGGACAAATGCATTTCCTCAGAGAATGCCCGCATCGGAATAAAAGTCAGAAGCCACCATTAAAACCAACTACCATTCGTAGAATTTTTAATCTGCCGCCATTGTTCCGGTCCACATTTTGACGTGGAGTGCACAGACAAAATTAGACAAAAACCTCGTACTAACTTTGGCAAAATGCCTAAGAATTTTAATATTCCTAGAAATTTTAATCACCGAGTACATAGTAATAATCGCTATAATTTTAATAATCAATATTATAGTAACAATAATAATGCTCGAGTTAATAATTCAATAAATTCATGATTTAACTCTTATCCTGGTAGACCCCAATATAATCAGAATAATAATAATTATAACGAAACTAGTAATAACCTTCAAAGTAGGCCCACTTGCCAATTTTGTTCAAAATTTGGGCATACGGCTCGTAATTGTTTCCAAATATAGCCCAAAACGAGTTAGTCCTCAGTCGCTTTCTCGAACACCTGATATTATGACCATGGCTATCATACCTGCTTCCACCAGTTCTGACTAACCAAGTAATACCTAATTATGGCACCACGTCCCTTCATTTGCATGCGGACAATGTAAAAAATTCCATTCTGGCGAATCCATACTTTCGGAATTAAAAGGCAATTTCCAACTAATGCTTGTAGAAACGTTCTTACAGGGCAATCAGCAATGTATCTAACACTTAATAAATTCAACATTCAATTTTCAACTAGTATTCAAACGCACCAATTTAGTACTGATCGCTAAGTTCGCTAAAATCCCTAGTAACTAGCCACTAAATTTCTGTGCCACCTCGCGCGCACAATACATAACACAGCAATACATTGAATCTCTTGAAATTATTCTCATTCTATCACATACTACACCACATGTAAATGTTATATGTAAGAATTTTGTTAGTTTTAAGAACAAAAATGTATAAAGTGTATTGATATATTTAATTTAGTTGTTGCAATTATGAACATATTATTTTGTTTTAGCGCTGACAGCTCTCGTATCACTAGTTATAAATTTATTCACCCATTTGATATTTGCAATTATTGCATTGTTTTCCAATTTATGTTATTTTGCAGAAACCAAGATGACCACATGAATTTGTTTGATATTTCTGATGTTTATTTATGATATTTATGATATATATTTTTTTTTTTCAGTCCGCCTTAAAAGGAAATTGAATAATTTGTATTATACTTGTACTTGTCTGTCCTTTGTTCTTTAATGTTATATTTTTATAATATTTAATTCTTTTCTTATATTGATAATTTATGTTGAAGGTATCTAGAAAACGCAGCATAGCTGAAGAGCTCATGGGCATATGAACGGCACAAATATATCTACATACCCCACAAACTAGCTATTTCAATAGCTAATTAGTATAATATATCTTAGTTGTAAGAATTACATATAAAATTGAGTGTCCAACAATGTTTTTATGTTAGCTGTAAGAAATTATTTTTTTTATATAAGCACTCTTTTGCAGATCCGAACAACTTCATCATCTACACCATTGCATGTGCATGAATGTAATTGCATGCGTATGAATGTAATTGCATGAACATTGCATGTTAGTTAATATTGCATGTAGTAATAATTGCATGTTAGTTATAATTGTATGCTAGTTGTAAAAATTTAAAATTATTTATAATTCATTATGTGTAATTTAATATTGTGTATGAATATCATCTATGGATCATTTCCAGATACACAAGATTCTACCAAAGGAAAAGATCATCATTCCTCATAATCCTGCTAACACACATCCTTGCGCATCCTCGCTCGCTTATTAATAATAATAATAATAATAATAATAATAATAATAATTGTCTTTATTTAGCACAGTGTATACATAGAATAATTGCATTATTAATACATTTAAAGACATACTCATGGCCATAGGCCGTCTGAGGGAGTCGTCTTTTAAATAAGCACAAAACCATTGTGACAGGGCGTACAATATAAATTACAGACCATAACACGATAAACAAACAAAATATCGAGGCATCTGAGAAACAGAAAATGATCTTAAACAAAACAAAAAAAAAAAAAAAAGGAAACCATAGAATTAAGAATCATTAAAAATTGAATTGCTGGACTAATTCATATCTGTACTTTCAGGCCATTTTAACATACTTGGCCAAATTGGGCCAATCATTCCCATTTAGATAATATAGAAGATCCTCAAAATTAAGTACAGTATTCTGAAAACAAGATGCGAAATTCTTTCAGAATGGGGCATATGCAAATAAAATGGTAGATATCCTCATCCTCCCATCTATTGCACAGGAACATAATTTTATTTCTTTATTAAAATAATATTTATTTAAGCAGATCAGTTCTGCCCTACACTTAAATATCCAACTAATTGTATTAGAGTCCATATGACTGAAAAAATAATTCTTGTTCTGATCCAGCAGTTTATAGATAACATGATGAATACTATTCTGGGCTTTGACTTTGTAGTTATACATTAAATTTTCTTTTATTTTACTCACAATATAGCCTATTTTGATCTCTCCTGCTATCATTTCCTCCAATTTTATGTCATACAAATTACACATATTTTCCCAATCCTTATACCAGAACAGTTTATTTTTTATAATAATCTTTGCTAGTACATAAGGATATCTAACAGGGGGGAGAAGCAAGCACTTGCGAATGTATTTATAGTGAAGTCTGAATGAGTATAGAAATGTGGGCATTAGTTGTGTCTCCAGGTGCAATATGAAGTCGGGCGTGTTCCAGGGCAAATTAAAACACTTTTTAATGAAAAATTTAAGCGGAAGTTCTACGTGTTTATGCATTTGCGACCCCCATATTTGCGACCCATAACAGATTATAGATCTTGCCAACGCATTAAAAATATTTAATTTGGATGAAAAAGGCACGGACTTATCCAAAAGTATTTTATTAAAAGCATTCAGAGCAAACTTAGCATTTTCACACTTTTCTTTAAAATGTCTTGCCATAGATAAATTTGATGTCAGAGCGATACCTAAATGTTTATAAGTGTTGACCACCTCGACCGCCTCGCCGCCGTAAAACCAGAGCTCTCCAAGTGAAGGTCGAACCCCATTCCTAAATACAAGTACCTTCGATTTACTCAAATTTAATTCCAAATTCCACTTCATACAATACTCCTCAAAATCATTCATCATTAGTTGCAGCGATAACTTATCGGAAGCCAGGAAAACGAGGTCATCAGCGTAGGCTAGGACTTTTATACGCATATTTTCGATTCTTATACCACCACTCAACCCATCCACCACATCATTAATAAAAAGAGAGAATAAAAGGGGGGATAATAAGCATCCCTGCTTAACTCCCATGGTGGTTTCAAATTCCTCGGAAAGCCCTCCCTTGCACCACACAGAACTCAAAGTTCCATCGTACAGTTTCCTCAATATATTCACCATTCTACTGGATATCCCCAGCTCAGAGAGCTTGTAGAAAAGAGCATAACGGTCCACCCGGTCAAAGGCAGCGCGTAGATCCACAAAAAAGGCGAAGACCTTCTGTCTTTTTTGACTCAACTTAATTCGGACTATACTCATCAAACTAGCAATATTGTCAACTGTAGAGTAGTTTTTGCGGAAGCCCGCTTGGAACTCACCCAACAAGCCCTCTTCATCTACCCCACGGCTGAGTCTGTCCAGTAAATAATTTACTGATACTATTGGCAAAAGAGATACCTCTGTAATTGCATGCTTCATGCACCGAACTTTTTTTATGTATGGGGAAAATTATGGATCGCTTAAAAGCGTTAGGAACCTTACCAGTAATATATATTTGATTAAAATAATAAAGTAATGTCTCTATAAAATTATCTGGGATATATTTAAAAAATTCGCTAGGAATGCCATCTGGACCGGGTGCTTTATTCATTTTCAGACTATGGATCACGTTAACTAGTTCACATTCAGTAAAAGGCAAATCTAAAAACTCATTAACTATTAGGGGTTCCGCATAGGTAATTCGGCTGGCACTTAGTGTGGGATTTAACAAAGTCCGGAAATAAGCAACCCACTCAGCTCCGGAGATACCGCCATCCAGTTGGAAATTTCTAAATTTGAACTTTTTCACCAAATTCCAAAAATCCTTGGCATCCCTCACGGAATGGAAATTAAATTAAATTTCTGGTATGCTCGATTACTTGATTGAAAGACTAAACATTGAGAAAATCAGACCAATGTAAAGGAAGGCAAGGGATACTGGACTTCCATGCGAAAGTCCAGCAATGCTACTCTCACATTTTCTCTGTTCCCATACAGCACATTGCCGGTTGATGGTTTGTGTAGCCTATAACGAGAGAACACTGATCGCAAGCCTCCAGTGCACTGAAAGGCTTTAGGCGCCAATGATCGTTGATATTCACGTGCCTTGCTTAAAAAAAAACAAAAACAGTTGAATAGTATCATTAAAAAATAAGTTATCCGTCTGAGATGGGCGGACATCCATGTTCAGGAATTTCTCTGAATCAAGTGTTGGACATAAATATTAAAGATTGTTGTTTTTTTTTCTAATTTATTCAAAAGGTGGAGATTATTTTAAATTTTGAAGAAGATCCATAATTTATTCTGCCCCTAGCAAATACCTTTATTTAAATAATAATGTACTCCAAAGTTCTAGCTTTATGCTTTGATTAAAGATTAATACTTTATTCTCCAGCAGAGGCTGGCGAAACTTCCTGTTCAGATAACAGTTTAAAATTAAGTAGGTATTACTGGGAAGAATCCCTGCTTTATTATTTTAAGTAGGGCATAGAAATGAATTATAATTTAAGAAGCCTGCCGCACTATTAGTAAAATAATATCAAATCTATTACTTCATACACTACTAATATTATTATTATTATTATTATTATTACCAACCTCGGGTGGGCTATATCCCAGCACTGCAGCCAACAGAAGCTTATTGTGCCACCCCCGATAGTTCTTAGTAGACAAACCCTTCCTCCTTAAGAAGTTTGAGGGCCTTCACCACCAGGTCATTTTGAGCTACTATCTCCTCAGGTCGCAAAGTACCAAAGGTTTTATACGTCAATTTAATTACTGCAACGCAATCAAACAACAGGTGGGAGGCCGTTTCCTCCTCTTCGTGACATACTCTGCACAAGGGTTCCGCTCGAATGAGCCCTACCTTGTACAGATGTTTCCTGAACTTGCCATGACCCGTAAATAGTTCCGTCACCAGAGAAATCTGGCTCCTACTCAGACTAAGAGTCATTTGAGTTCTTCGTTTACACAGTCCTGGCATCATCCTTTTACTATTATTATTATAATCGACCAAAGTTGGAGCGAAGAAATAAAAGTCAGAGCTAGATTATACGTAACTAAGATACAACCATAACAAACAAAAGTTTTGCTGATGCCGAAATCTACAGTACGAGACGCTTTAAGTTGTTCCAAAGACAAAGGATTGCGTTAAAGAAAATCTTAAATTTGATCTGTCCTCAATATATTAGGTCATTCTTAAAGTGAGGTGTACTTGTTGATTCACAAATTCTAAAAGCGAAACCGACCAACAGAGTTTCACAAAATGGGGGGGGGGGCTATACAGTGTCGGTTGGGGAGTCGCAAACAAAACAAAATTCAATTGAAATTTCAGAATCTATTAAATAAATTAAATAGTAAATATTAAAAACAAAACATGTAAATCTAATAATAATTAAGAGATAATTCAATTTTTAAATAGGATTTTTTCCTCTCCTAATTATCATTATTATTTTTGAAAAATTTTCTTTAAAAAAAGAAAACAAGAATCTGTTAATCAAGTAAATGAAGCAGATATATCATACAATTCGTTAAGAAATTCATATAACATTTTTTCTAGCTTATTATTATTCAATTTGAAAAACACTTTCCAGGTTGAAACTCCGTCTAGCTATAAAGGATCATCTTGAATGCATTCCGAACTCATTGCAATATGGACGATGTATTTATAGCAATGTCATGACTCTACCCGAAACTTTACGTGTTTTCATAAGAATATTCGCGAATGCCTATAATGGGAGAGTAAGATGGAGAGAATTTAGGTCTCGATTGATGAAATGAGAAGACTTTGTTAATACAGGTTAACTAGTATATTAATAAAGAGACACAGTCTGCCTGGACTTTACAATAGAGAATGGTTAGATGTAATAGCAACCAAAGAGAGTAGTGAAAAGAGAAATGAACCCAACCACTCTCTCGGACTAGAGTGGGAGAAACCAGATAAATACAGCAAATCACGGACCTGAATCAAATCTCGCCAGTCACTACGTATCATTCTCATACCACTCTACCTTAACCATTCTCTATTGTAAAGTCCAGGTAAACTGTGTCACTTCAATTCAATATAACCAGTGTTAACAAAGTCTTCTCATTTCATCAATCGAGACCTAAATTCTCTACATCTTACTCTCCCATTATAATGCCCAAAAGATCCATTAATCAATTTATTATTTTTTCCAGTTTATTTATATTAATATATTATAATGTATGTGCCATCATAGCAAGTGCTTAATGCCGTAATCCTCCAAGCTGAGGTATACGTATGGCGCTACCGGATTCCCTTCCCAGTCTTGGCCATGTTGTATTTTTTTTTTAACTTAAGGCACGTCAACATCTATGGTCATTGGCGTCTGGAGCCTTCACCCGTTACTGGACAGTGATTTGGAAGAGGCTTCCACAGCTGGACTCGAACCCGGGACCTCCGCGTGGGAGTCCAATGCGTTATTTAGTTAAGTATATTTGGTATCCGCTTCCGTCTTGACGACACTTGATCATATTTCGGCATAATACTCGCTTAAATATAGCCATTACTTCACATGTTATTATTTTCTATTCTTCTTTTTACTAGTCAGTTACAAGTTATTACAATGATTAGACAGAAATAAAATTATTATATAAAATTATTTTTTGTAATTAATATTAAATTTGACTATTGTTTTATAATTATATAATTTATAATATAATTTTATAATATTTATATTTATTTTTATAATTACATAATAAATGTATTATAATTTAAAATTAATAAATATAATATGTTAAAGAATATATGTTAAATAAATTGCTATTTGTAAGTTTTGTTCATATTTTATAGTGGTACGTTCTTTCAAATTTTTTTGCGCCTTAATTGATTACAAACGCTCGTGGTTCTCAGCGGCAACCCCTTTAGAGGGGGGGGATGAAGCCGTGTAAAATAAGTAATTAATTATATGCGCAAACTAATTAGCAATAGACACTAATTATATGTAATTTATGACAACCGTCCAATCTACAGTTAAAGATCTTCTCGAAAAAGAAGTTTTTAATAAATAAATAAAAAAGCAAAAAGTAAAAGCAGTATTCGTCGAATAGATTTTCAGAGAGACCTGAATGGGGGTGTCCTCAAGGGAGCGAAGATGTCGAATAGTTAGAGCTCCACTGTCGTACATGTAGTAGTGACATATAATCCACAATGACAAAGATTGAATCAATCTGAGTGGAGCACTTTTGAAATCGCAACATCTGATACAATCACCATTACTACAAATAGACAGATTCGTCTACCTTTCGTCAAGTTCTACCTTTTACTTAATATTTCATGATTTTTTTTTTTGTATTTATTTATTTTATTTTTAAGTAAATATAAGTCTTTCTCTTTTCAAAACTATCTGTCTTTATGTAATGGGTATATGGGTATGTGTACTATGGTACACAGTAAGAGAATTGAAGTAACTGACTGGTGGTGGGGGAAAGGCGACACGTACGCCTAGCAAAGTAGTAAGGCCTAGCTAGGCCTGCAAGCAGCGTGCTACTGTACTACTCTGTTTAGAGACTGCAGCCAGAAGTGACGTCACTTGTAAGAACAAGACAACTTAGAGGCGCTCCTAGAGTATTCCCGAGACCGGTGAGATAAGTGTTGGTGAAGGCCGAGAGTGAGAGAGTGACTGAGACAGAGCGAAGTGGGGCGGCCGGACGAAGGAGCCTTTTCTTTCAAACCTGCGGAAGTCGGAAAAGAGAGCTTGTTAACACGAACAGATGAACTTATATTACGAGATTTTTATGAGGGGTTTCATTAGTTAAAAAGTAATTGTATTATTTGCTGGCAATTAAGCCTATATATGTAAATAGATAGTAGAAACTAGAACTAGAGTAAAGTTAGCGAATTAAGTATTTGTACTAGCAGTAGCGTAGAGTGAATGTGTGTATGTGTGTCAGTCGGTAGAGTTAGCTTGAAATCTGTTGTTTATGCTTTTAGTTACAAGTCAGTGTAGTTATGTTTATTTTCATTTAAATATTTTTGAATGATTATTTGTATTGTATTAGATAGTAATAAATTTTGTATTTTGCCATATTAGTTGCCCGTCCTTTCCCCTCCTACCTAGAGATTACATTTAAACTTCGCATAAGTTCAAACTATGACTATAGTCGGAGCAACTTATAGGGCAAAGGCAAATGAGTGTGTAAATTCTTATCAGTCGTTTTCTGAAATAGCGTCCGACTGAAGTGCTAATATGGGTTGATCTTTACTAAACTAGCTGGAGGTTATTTTGGCAGAAAAACCGTCACATTTTCTGAGCCCCCTTGTGCAATGAACCACTACTGGAAAGCCAAGCTTCAATTTTAATAAAGGATCAAACCTAAAGCTCTTTTACAATGTATTTTAACTGTATTCTCTTACAAGATCTTCATGGTTGAATGAGAAACGTTTGTTAATAAAATAATGGCAACTCATTCCTTGAGCCACGGTCTTTTGATCAATAAAATTACGCGTGGGAGCTATAAATTCTGGGCAGTATAAATAATTGCGAAATTAGATGCAGTAATACTTGAACCGTGGCCAAATATACACTTTAATGGTTTTAATATTAAAAAATAAAAAAAAATAGAAATATATTAAAATTGATAAAACAAACATAAATAAAGAACAGTAAAGCTGTCTAAAATATTACTAATAGTTTGTGTGTCTAACATTTTTTTTTCTTTTTATGTGTGGATGTGTCTTGTCAAGTAACTTTCTTCAGTGTCCAGTAGTAACCTCAAACCTCCATACTCCGCCGCTCTGACTTTCTTATTTCTTCGGGAGATTTTTTTTTTACTTTTTCTTTCCGCCAGTCAGAGTTTTGGCTCTAAAACTTATTTCTTCTGCTCCTTTGCACTTATTCCCCACTATCCTGCTATTCACACTAACTCATCACTTTCTCTAGGGAAAAAGAAAAAAAAATATTTAGGAGCTGCAATAAAAATGTGAAGAGGAGTTTATCCAATTCACCATTACACATTTTGGATCACCAAAACTTTTGTCCCATACAATATTTAACTTACATTTTTTTTCAGTTTTTGTCTGTGACAATTATTTTTTATTTATTTTATTTTGAGTTATTTTTCATTTTGTATGATTAAAATTAGAAAATTATTTTAAATGTCATATCAGTGCACGTCTTGCACACACAGTACCGCTCATCTCAAGCTAAATAATTGCCTTGATTTTTTTTTGAATTGTTTGATACACTATTAAAAAAAGTGGTTGTAAACAACAATGGTTCTCGTCTGCAGGCAATACTTGTGATTAAGCGCGCCCTTTAGGTGAGAAAAGATGGTTGGATTAAAATTGCAAATATTGGATTAAAGCTATAGACGAAATAAACATTTTGGGAAAGCTCGTTCATCATCAGTGCACTCAGTGCATTGTTACTAACTCAAGGCGATTATTTCTCTGAATTAAGGGGGCTGAAGCAAAGAATTGCAGCTCTTGATGCCTTTTATTTAACCTGGCTCTAGAAAAAGTCAATGAGGCAATCATGGATCCTGACTTGAGGCAGGATTTTTGAAAAAATTATTATATTATTTTTTACAAATAAATAAAATATAATCAGAGACTGTAGGGGTTTTAGTGAACCAGTGAACCCCCACCACTCATCCACTCTAGCGGAGAGAAACAGCCCCTCTCGCACAGAGAGGAGAGGCTCGGCCAGTATATATATATGAGAGAGAGACAGTCAAAGATCATTCTATTCATTCTGTTAAATTCAGTCTTACACATCAGACATCATTCTGTTGATTCACACTCCGTACATATCATTTTAGCCACGTCAGTCTGTCAGTTCAGTTCAGTCTAAATTCTAAAGTAAAGTCTTTGGCAGTCAGTTATATATATACAATCAATATATATCTAAACCAATCTTAAGTGTTATATTTCATCATCAACAACCAACATCTCCTAACACACCCTTACAGAGACATTTTCCGTGGTAGCCTGCTTCATTTTGTGGCATCGACGGTTTCGGCCGTTCGCCCATCTTCAGGATGCGTTTTTTCTGACAGTGTGACAACACAGACTTGCATAGAACAAAATAAGTTTACACACTTTGCTCTGTGCAAGTCTGTGTTGTCACGCTCTCTGAAAAAAAGCATCCTGAAGATGGGCGAACGTCCGAAACCGGCCGATGACGACAAAATGAAGCAGGCTACCACGGAAAATGTCTCTAATGCTTTCCACTACGGCGGAACCAACCACCACAACAATATTGCTGACATACGCTAACAATATTGAAATTATCGCCAGATTAGCTGCGGCTTGTAGCTGGGAAATCTTTTCACGTTTTACACAAGAAAAATTCAATGAAATACCATAGATTATAGATTTGTTTGGAAACTTCAGCGAATTTGACAGCCCTCAAATATTCACAAAATATGGTTGTCTAGACCATTTCTAAAAATTTTGGTTTTATTTAGCAACCTCAAAATATATATTTCCTGTGAAAACTGAATTTCTAAAATTTAACCTGATCTATTATCCACTTACAGCAATATGAGGAATATAGATTTGTTTTAAATCGATAACATAATGTCGAAAGCTGTATTGTGAACCTGTGATTGGTTCCGCAATGCTGAAAATATTTGATTTTTCTACGTCATAGCCAGCTTCTTTTCATTTAATTCTGGCCATCTTCTGTCGATGAAAGAAAATCCAAATTGGTCAGAATTAATGAAAAGGACCATAACGGATGATAAAACCTCCGTTATCGAAAGATTAACAAAATAAAGCAATTAAACTTTTCATCGACTAAATTAATCATATTAACCTTCTTTTTTTTTTAAATATTTATTTAATGTCTCAAAAGTATTAATTAAATCGCTCACTGACGCGATAGCCTACTGGTTAGCGCACAGGCCTTTGAAGCTAGAATTCAGGGTTCGATTACCGTGAGGGCAAAAAAGATGTTTACCCAGTATCATGAGAAAAAGTGGCGAACTACAGTTAGTTAGTGAACCTTGATAGCAAAGGCCAGAATTAAACGTGGGTGGGTACCGCGGCTTACATACCATACCCAACCACCAATAAAAATCGCCGTCTGGTAAGCCTTGCCTCTTAATTGGCTGTTGCACCAAAGGCTTTTTTTTTTTTTTAATTTAAAAAATTGAAGTACAATTAGTTAATTTTGGTTGAAAAGTTTAGTTTGATATAAAAAGACTTAGTTTATTTGAAAAAGTTTAATGTTATCATAAATCAGATTAGTGTGTGAATTAAAGTTCGGCACGCTAACGCCACCAGGTGAAGACAAATACCCATCGATAGTTCATGTCCCCTTCATTCATAGCGAATTAAATATTTTAATTTATCACAGGGATCTATATTTCATATTTATTACATTGTTCTATCCTGAACGATGATTAAGTATAATTATAGGTTTGAATTTTTAATTTAATTTATAAGATAAAATAATATTTGTTAATCCGTCGTTGACGGGAGGGGCGGGGGCGGAAGCACCTACTTTATGTTAACATTTTTTAAACGAGTATAAACTTAGCAGTTATAAGCGGAACTCGAACTGGGTACCTCCCACTTACAAGTCCATGCTCATAACCACTACACTAACGAAGAACTATTTTGGAGTTTTCCTTCTTCTTAGCATTGCCGGATTCTTAGTGTAGAAAACTCTTCTTCTAAGCTCTTCAGAGTGCATTCTGTGGGCCGGTTCTGTTGGTAAGGAATTGTTATGCAAATTTGTTTCAACAGCATGGTGCCTATAATCTGTATTTATTTATTTATTGGATTATATAAATTCATATTTTATTTTTAACCCTTATTTCTTTATTTATTTATTCGTTTATTTTCTTGAATGGAAAATTTTCTTTAACGGATATCTAGCATCTCCATAACCAGAGGTTTTCAGAAGGAAGCCTAACTTGGAAAAACAGCCATCCATTATTATTACTGGCCATTAAGAGAAAAATATACAAAAATAAAAATAAAATAAATAAATAAAAACATAATTCGGCGGTTACTAAATCAGTTAGAAAAAGAGATACGTAATTATTAATTTTTCCTTCTCTTGTTTTTAAGTTAATTCTGACTTTTGGTACGGTGGCTTAATGAAGCCGTATAAATTCATCTGAATCAAGTGATGGCCATTTTAATAATAGTTTTTCTAGTATTTTTTTATTAATTTACAGATTATAAGAAGGTTGATTTTGTAAGAGGCGCGCAGTTATATAAAATATTTTTGTATTAGAATAATTCAAATTAATATTAAAATAGAGTTGAGTTAGAAAATTAGGACACTGCTGAGTCGACATGTACCACGCTGGCATAGCAGCTAGTAATTGAAGTCATTCTGGTGAGTGTCGCCGTGGAGTGAAGGGTGATCCTGCACCTGTGGCTGATCCGCGGTAAGTCCTAGCGCAGTAAAGTATTTTAAAGGTAGATGTGCGTTTGGTATGCCAGAGTGGTAGTCGCCCAGCAGATTGCTAGTAGTAGTTAGTGGATAAGTGTTAGTACTTAGTTGTTAGTAAATAGTAAGCTAAGGGTTATATGATCGGGGTTTCTTGATGTAGTTGTAAGTGGGTGTCATATAGTTGCGTAGGTATATATAATATATATAACGGGGTATTGTTGTACTATTCGGGGTTATATGTAGTTGCATAGAGTGTTTAGTTAAGTAGTGTTAAGTAATTGGTCTGTATATTCTGCTAAATTATAATAAATGGATGATTTCTGAGTTTAGTTAAATAGTGTGTAAGTAATTGGTCTGTATAGTTTGTTAATTTATAATAAATGTATGATTTCTGAGTGTGGCCTACTTTGGGTTCCTTGGCCGAACCTTACAATTTTATTTTTGGCATTTGTGAATTTGAATTTTTGTATTGTAAATAATTACTTCTTTTTTTTTTAAGATAATTTATATATTTTTATTGTAATTATGATAATTATATATTTCCAGAGCCTGACTTAATTTCTTTTTGTATTTGAAAGTAATTTATATTTCATTAATAAATCGTTACAAATTTTGTAACAATCAGATTGGTGGTTCTGTGAAGTGATGCTAGATAGAGCAAAGCCAGCATTTTTCTTCACTTTACCACTACAATCACTACGGTTGTCGCTGTTGTCACATGTTTATCAAGATATCCTGGATGATGGGCGAATGACCAAAACCCTTTGATAACTACAAAATGAAGCGTGACTATCATGAACAAAGAGAGTTATAGTCTTATAACGGGGTTGATGAAGGAGAGAAATGGTCTTGTTTGAATGAACCAAAAAAAGTATGGCTAACACTGTATAATGTAAGAAGTGGAACTGACTGCTGGACTTTACACTTGAAATGGTAGAGTATGGTATAGTGGAAAAGGGGTAATGACACGTTGTGACTGGCGAGTGTCCTCAGTTGTATGAACTGTGTTGTATATCTATCTTCCGTCGCTGTATTTATGTAGTTTCTTTCACTGGACTAGTCCGAGAGAGTGGTCCTGTCATTTTTGCCTCTCTTACTCTGCTACAGATCCTCTCGTTGGATACTATTACAGTCTTTATCGAGAAAATTCCAAAAAAAAAAATTCAAAAACCTATTCTCCAAAGTCGTACTTCCGGTCATAATTAATTTCGTTCAAATTTGGAATTCTATCAATTCTTCCAATGAATATTATTATTATGTAAGTGGGTGATAGAACCATATATATTTTATTAATATGGTACTTTACAGGTAAGCATAACGCTACTTTTCACTCAGAACCCCCCCCTCAAATGGAAAATCAATTCTCCTGGGACAATGTTTCAAATAAAAGTAATAGGTAATGTATGTATGTATGTTTATAAAGTTTAAAGAAAATCATTAGATCAATTTTTGAGAAAATCTCGAAAAACTAAAAAAAAAAAAAAAAAATTCATTAAAGACGCACATCCTTTAATTAGTCTCGAAATCTTTGTTTAAAATGATGATAGTACTAAACGGAATACCCAAGTTAATCGACATGCCCTGTTTTTATTCTGAACATTTCATCACATTCTATTGGCTCAGCATTTTTACTTTCTCTTGCTGCTAATGTTGCGATCGTCAAATTTTACAATTATTTTCGGAATTGAGTTTTCACAGGAAATATATATTATGAGTTCCCCGGATTATTAAAAAAATGTTTTTGGCTAATGGTCTGTAGTATATATATATATGTGTGTGTGCGTCAGTGTTGCATCCAAATATCTCAAAATCGAAAAATCGCTGGAAGCTCTAATCTTGGAATTTCCGTTTAGGTATTAGAGTTTAGAGTTGCGGTATCCTGGGTTGTGTACCGCATTCTAACACGAAAGATTCACAAATCCATCAACCAGAAGTGTGAGTTAGGATTTACAAGATTTTTTCAAAAATAGCTCCAAGATTGCATTTAAATTTCGTAATATCTATTCACCTATAAATATCCACCACTTTTCTATGAAACATCCCGGAAAATTTTTTGAAGATTTTTAGGGAACACTAGCGTTATGGTTTCCTCTAAAGTTACTATTTCAGTAAAATATAAGTATACCATCTACGTAATAATAATAATATACATTAGAAGAGTTTCTAGAATTAGAAATTTGAAGAAATCTGGGTAACCGGAAATACAACTTTACAGAAATTTGAGTTGTTTTTTTTTTGAAACTTTCTCGAAAACTCTTACAATGATTTCCTAACTTGGACTGTTCACTGGACATATGTAAACCTCTTATATGACTTTATATAGATTTGCGAAATTCGTAGCGTTAAATTTCAAATATAAGATGTTATTATTATTTTATTCAAGGAAGGGGAGGGCGAAACCCTACGCTATCCAAAGCCTCCCTGGGCCCATATAGGAACCCAAAAAAGAATAACAACTACCAGGTCTGGAACAAAAGTCCACGCCCGGGTTTTACCCATCTAAGTTTTACCACACAGTCCGAACAAATCGGACCAGAACCTTAAAATGGCCTAAGCTTAAGATCTTCTACCATATCCTATTCCGGCCAAAGGTCCTAAACCTAATCTTCTCACAGCCCAAACAATCCGTCATGAGATGTATGGGTGTTGCCTCCTGTGTCGACTGATTGCCTGGGTTGTGAGTAAATTAGGTCCAAGATCTTTGGTCGGAATAGGATGTCTATGGAAGAGGTTAGGCTATTTCCGCTTAAGGTTCGGCTATTGTCCGATTTATTCGGACTGCGGTGAATCTTAGATGGATTAGATCCGGTTCTGGATTTTTGTTCTAGACTCAGTTTGTTGTTGTTTTTCTTGGGGTAGCTATAAGGGACCAGTGAAGCTTTGGATAGTGTAGAGGTTGGAGCCTCCCCACAGGCAAATAATAATAATTCCTCCTACGTCTCACAGACTCTACAACAGTGGTCAGACATGAGCCCCATTGTATAGAAATGTCTCCTTAAGCCACAATGTCCAGTGAGGAAGCCAACCTGATGCTAGAGAGAAGTCCGTGAAAGACAGGACTCCCCCTCACTCAAAGCCCCGCCCGGACCCACGATGAGCATCTTAGACTGCCGACAACATACTGTACTCATCCATAAGTATGAGTGCTGTGAGGCTATCCATGACTGGAAGTTTGACACACATGTGCCAAAAGACACATCAACAGTAGGCTCGGGACCAATGAAAAGGAGAGAGGCTCCCAATTTGGCAAACCAATATAAGGTGTTGGTTCTATGTTATTAGCACATATCCCTTCCCTATTTCTTGGTTTAGTAGGTTAGCATCTATCTCTTGATGTGGTTTTTTATTTTATTTATTATTATTATCAAAACACACTACAGGGCGCTCAACCCAGCTCCCAAACTATTCATCCATCGCAATCGACTTTATTATAAACAGAACTGTTTCTATATATACATAATCACTAAATAAACGAGGGAAGGGCACTCAAAAGTGCACATAAGCGAACATAACAACTAACGCATCCTAGACTAACTACAATATAACCTACCACACATACAAACCTCACACAGTCAATAAATACAGTCATACCTACACATCCATACAAGACTAACCTAAGGAACCTCTCAGTACTCGATATTCCTGAGAGGTCATCTAAAATTCTACAGCTACCTAAAATTCTAACGCACACAGACTACAGACAAGCAATAAATTACTATCACACAAAACATTCACTCCGCCTACCCAAGGGAAAGACCCCAAGACATACGCCGCGATAGAGCAGATTCCGCAAACATTTTGATGGCATTATATGCCGTCTCATTTTCCAGAAGCAAGGGCAGAGTGTCATTGCTAAGGTTAACATGAAATCCAATTCCACGCCACAAGTTTGTGCGGAGTTCTTCATACAGCTCACAGTCTAAAACTATGTGTTCAGCGGGCTCCTCTTCGCCATGGCGACATCGACCATGTCACACCAGCCCCTTTCTAAACCACTTGTCATTTATCTGCCCATGCCCGGTTACAAGTCTGGAGACCGCATATGAAAAATCCGTTAGGACTATTCTATTACCAGCCATTCATTCAGGATGCGTTTGCCAAACAGTGTGATAACATAGATTTGCTCTATGTGCAAATCTATGTTATCACATTGTTTTGACAAAATACATGTTGCTGATTGGCGAACGCCCCAAACCGGGGTCGATGACCACAAAATAAAGCAGGCTACCACGGAAAATGTCTCTGATGCTTTCCAGCTCTGCGGAACCAACCACCACAACAAATATCTTGTTTGTGGTTGGTTCCGCAGAATTGGAAAGCGTCAGATATAATTTCCGTGATAGCCTGGCTTCTTCTTGTGGTCATCGACCCCGGTTTGGGGCGTTCGCCAATCAGCAACATGTATTTTGTCAAAACAATGTGATAACATAGATTTGCACATAGAGCAAATCTATGTTATCACACTGTTTGGCAAACGCATCCTGAAGATGGGCGAACGCTCGAAACCGGTCGATGACCACAAAATGAAGCCAGGCTATCACAGAAAATATCTCTGATACTATCTATCTCCCCAACATCTCTATATTTATGTTAGGATAAAATGAGCAAAATTCAAAATTTAATAAAAGATTGGTCATATTATATTATAATCGTATTAACCGGAACAAGAGAAAGTCGTCTGAGTGGGTCACACCAGATTTTTTTCAAAAACATCTTCAACGAATTTTTTTTTTTTTTTAGTAAACTTGGAATGCTTGCTGCAGAGATAAAACATAAAACTTTTATTTGAAAGATTTTTACGAAGAGAAAAAAACTGATTTAAGGATGTTTTTGGAACATGATTAGAATTTTGCATTTATGGATACACAAATTTTGACACAATCATTACTGTTTTTAATTAATTTAGAAAATATTTTTAATTAAGCTTTTCACCAATCACAAAAGAAACAGATATTATATTTAATTAATTACTTTCTGTTTTGACATTTATATTTATTTAGTTTATCTCTAAATCTAAATTGTATCCTAAAAATGATTTTTTTTTTTTTGATGTAAATAAGTAAGCGGTCAACCTACTTGGACAAATTCAAGTGTACTATATAAATATTGTGTGCCCTGTACAAATATAAATACGTACATATTTACACAAAAGCTAACACACATAGAAACTTGCGAGTTTCTAGAAAAAAAAAATTGCCAGCAGTGGTTGGCTGGATAACAGCCAGTGAGCGCTTAAAACCTGTTTGCCTTTTTTTCCCGGTAACTACGTTCCCCTTTTTTTTAAAAAAAAAAAAATTCTCTTTCATTTTTGTCAAACAAGTTTCAATTTATTGTTTCATAAATAAAAAATATCTGAATAAAAATAAAAAATATCTAAAAAAATAAAAATCTCGTTCAGATACACCAAACAACTGATCTCTAGTCGCATTCGGTTGCAACAGTTGAGGCTGATCAGCTAAAGGTAATGCTCGTGCCATTGGCATCTCTAACGGATCTGATGGACTGTAGCCGAGCCGTAATCTTGAATCTGATCTCCGGAGAAATGGATGCCGCCTATCCTTTCCTGCTGCTCCTAGTAGTTCTTCTTCCACAGGCTCTGTCTCCATAGCGACTGGTGTTGGTTGCGTATCGACTTCGGCATTATCGTTCTCCTTTTCATCTGGCTGCGTCCACGTTTGAGGTAGTAGAGCTCCCTCAAGGTTCTCAGTACCAGCCCTCAACAGGTAGATCAGAGCATCAATCACGTATGCCGTATGCCTGAGCGAAGATACATCCAGTACTGGTAATAAATCAGCATGTTCAGAATTGTAACATCTTATCAATGACAAACAGTGCATCAGTAACTCCCTTCGGGCAGACTAGCCTTCATTGCCACCGTCACGATCCCTAGATGGTCTGGAAGACTCCGAATTAGTGGTAAAACCAACAATCCTAGTTGAAGAAGCCGAAGAAATACCTCCAGGGTGATGCGA
This sequence comes from Triatoma infestans, assembly GCA_011037195.1. NCBI lineage: Eukaryota > Metazoa > Arthropoda > Insecta > Hemiptera > Reduviidae > Triatoma > Triatoma infestans. The sequence goes on along the minus strand of JAAEAF010003391.1, from coordinate 78,234 downwards.
AGACTGTGTAGTAGATCTTGATGTACTTCCAGAAGTAGTACCACCATTCGAAAGACCACAAATTCCGCTATTACTTCCGCTAACCCCGTTAGCACTGTTCGAGCTTGGGAAACCTGAACCATGGTAGAGAGGATGATGAAGATGTGCAGAATCTGAGGCTGTCGTAAGAGAAGCTCCAAAGCGCAACCGACATTCGGTTGAATCCGCCACTGTCAGAAGCCAATCCCACGATGGTTTTACGGTCTTTCTACATAGGTCTGTATAATTGGCACGGGATGTTGCTGTGGTGCACTAACATTACGTAAATGCCCAAAGGATCTGCAATTTGTCGCAGTACAATAGCAAAACTTCTAGCCGAACAAGCAGCTGTTGTAGGCTTGGTGACCCCATCCGGGTTACTATTGCATGCCGAAGATGTGTTAGTTGAACGCCTCAATGAGGACGGATCGATGAATACCAATGAATTGCCATAAGCTACTCGGAAACCACCTGATAATTTTGAACTGGTGTCTGCTCTTCTAATAGCCCACTGCATTGGCTAAAGAGGAACTTTACTCCTTTGGCCTTGACCAGTTTGTCCCGAACGTCTTTCTAACTGTTCATCTCCAAGCAACATTTCTTCGTGACCCAATCCTTCGCTTTCTCCATCATTCTCTTCATGCTGACTTGCCACTTTCATTGAATCACCTGTTTCATCTTCTCCGAGCATAGAAGTATGCAGGGTATTAGATGAACCATGCTGTACAGTTTCTTGGTTAGTCTGATCGCTGTCGCATTCAGTTTCCACCAACAAATTTTCACTTTCACTTTCCGCACCTTCATGTTCGACTTCTCTCTCGGGTCCTTCTCTTTCGACTTCTCTTTCACCCTCAGTCTCACTGCCGTTCCCATCATTCACTGGTGCTTCTAAACTTTCTACTATTTCTTCTTGAATCTCATCTTTCTCCCTTATTATTTCTCCTCTCATTCATCCCAGCCCCTTTTAAATTCCTCTCGGCTCTTCTTCATTTCGTTTATTATTTCATCCCAGCCTCTTTCTATTTTGTCTTTTATTTCATCCTGGCCCCACCTTATTTCGTCCTGGCCCCTTTCTATTTGGTCTTTCATTTCAGCTTTTATTTCGTCCTGGCCCCTTTTTATTTGGTCTTTCATTTCAGCTTTCATTTCGTCCTGGCCCCTTTTTATTTGGTCTTTCATTTCAGCTTTCATTTCGTCCTGGCCTCTTTTCATTTCCTTCAAAAGTGTCATCATTTCCTCCATTTTCTGCGTGACAAGTGACATTCTCAAGTGACTTCTGGTACTTACGGGCATACAAGAAAACTGATACTAAACTGTTACCTGTTTAGAGATTTTATCCCACTTCTGACACCAAATGTAATGTTTTTTTTCTATACAGTTGCTACTGCAACTAGTTTTAAGTGGGTTCGTATAGATAAAATACTCTAAACTTCAATAAAGAAAACACCAATGTATTGCTATACACAATAAATTATTAAATACAAAGCTTAATAATAATTATTTCACAGTTTAAACCACAAAAGTTCACTTTCTTCACTGTTTGTACACTTTTCACAAACTTGTGACTTCATTTGTAACTGGGAACTTTCCCAACTCTCTGTGGTCCCTCTATTTATACCAGTAGAGAACATTCCAGACCTCTCGGCTATTCCAGTCAAAACTGGAGCGCCGCCAGCGCTTCCTACTGTCTTCTCTCCTAGATGGCACCACCAGCTGCGTTACAATATAAAATGGTAGTGAGAGATTTAGAGTGAGTAAGGAGAATGGTTGTTGACGCGTTTTGATTGCTGTATGAACTGTTCAAGACTGTTAGAAAACTTCTATGGCTAACGCAGCTGTATTTAAGCAAATTCTCCCACTTTAGTTTGGCCTAAACTAGTGAGTGAGACTGTCAATTTTTATATCTCTCTGGCACTTTCTCTCTGCTTTAGAGCCCTCTCTTCGGATTAGTTTAGGCCAGGCTAGGAGAATATGTTTAAATACACCTGCGTTAGCCATAGGAGGGCCATATTATACAGTGCTCAGCATTACTTCCAGTTTATTCATCTCTCAAACCCAATTCTCTCCTTTCCATACAAATTATACAGCTTTACTAATTTTTTCGTAGCTCCAACTATTTTTTTTTTAAATTTGTATATACGTATTTTGGTCTAAATTTTATTTCAAATAATATTTTCGATACAATTGGTTCTGGATTGCTTGGGAGCAGTTAAGGTATTCTTTCTGAATTCTAATTTGCATTATATTGAACCCTCCACTATTAATATAATGTTAAGAATATTTACATGTATAAATTCCAATTTGAAGTAAAATTATTATATATCAAAGCTGAAACATACATGAGAAAATTGTCTAAATGTTTACCATCAGAAATTATTACTAATTTATTTACTTTATCTCAAATGAAATTGATATAAGTTTAAATAATGAATTCAATTTGCTCACTCTACTTACTGGACAAACATTCTATTTTTATATAAAGTAGATCATAGATCTTTATAATAGTTTCCTGCTTTTAGGAAATACATTTTTTTATTAACGGTTGCTAACTCAAATACTTTTTAACTCAAATACAGAGATGTCAAACAAATAATGCGATTTAATAAAATCCGTTATAGAGAATTAAATTTATGTTTGAAAGGGAAGGAAGATTTGATAGTAGAATAGACTGGTTACTATCACGGAAGATACTCAGCCCAAATTTAAGGCAGGAAGGTGGAATTGTATTAAATCCTCTAAGAGGAGGTTATTGTATAGCCTTTTGAATGGCTCCAACTATTCGCTTCTGTCCAGTACAATAATCAATGCTTACCACATAAATGCTTCATCCAACCCTCACTTTAACTAAAGTCGTCTCAGAAAACTGGTTTATCTATATACAATATTCAGTTAAACAATATCAATATGATTAGTTATAAATTATTCTCCCATTAAATTATTGCTTTTATCACCCAATCTAAATGTTATTATCAATTCATGATAAATTATACCATATTTATTTGATACTCATAAATATATAAAATGAAAATTAAAAATACAGCTTTCTAAGGCTCACTGTCAGCTACAATTAGAGCAACCTTTATACTAATCTTTGATTATCTATGGCATGACTATTATAGTTTAATGACATGAAGAGCGAGATTGATTTTACATGTCAAAAGATGTGTATGAATCTCCTTGTTGTCTCTTGACATTTCTCATTGTCATACTGTTGCTATATTTGGAAGTCACCATACAAAGAATATTTTTTATATAAATTTTCTACTTCTACTTTACCAGTAACTAGGTGAATTTTGTATCAATTTTTGCAAATCACAACCAAGAATATGTAACTTTTTCTACAGTAGTTGGAAGTAGTCAGACAATAATTTGATTTTTTTTGTAATTACTCGTTCTTCTTGACTTAAAGTCCCGAGTCAAGGTGTCCTAAATTTTCAATTGCCTGAGATTTACTGAGCATCGGGCCAGCAACATAGCCTTGTTTAGAATACCTGCCTCTTCGCAATACCTCTTCGGAAATAATTCTAAATAAACTCACTCGGACGATAAAACCAACCAAAGTTGCTTCCTTATCTTAAAATTTAAGAAATAGCTCTATATTTTCCCAAATGTACTCTATATTTTCATAACATCTGTACTAGTCCGCGGAATTTAAGCAAATTCAATAATTATTCACAAATTTGACAATCATTTTGTGGTCTTTCGATTTTCAACTTTTCAACTCAAATTCAAAATTTTATTTTTTATTCCACGCCAAGAGTAGTCTGATGATGTTTTTGTAAGGCTTAAGCTTCCTAAGCGGAAGACAGCTTTACTCCTCTTGTAAACCAAAATAAGCATCCGTTTACTGTCTTGATGATACGTTGAAACTCTGACTAGTATTCCGTTTGGAGAATCTATTTGATATATAAATACATTTACACTTTCAAGGAAATACCACTAACTAGCAAAGTACTTATGTTGCGCTCTTCCATTATGATTGTAGATTGTATATTGATTGGATTATTGCACTTCGACCACCTGAATGATCTATCGTGCCCCCTGGAGCCTTCTCAGTGCACTGCTGTTCTCTAGCTACAGACAACACTGCTCATCACCAGATATGAGTTGTAGAGGCTTCTAGGAAGAAAAAATCTAATGGCAGCATGCTGGGATTCGAACCTAGTACCTCCGCGTTGCTAGTCCAGCGCGCTACCACTGAGTTGATCCCTTTCTTCTCCCTAGTGTAATGGGTTCAGATGTCTTGGAGAGGTGTTGTGATGTGATGAATAGTTGGGAGTTAGTTAGTACCCTTACATCAAAAGCAAGCGCCGATAAGGCTGGCCACTGACCTAAATCGGTGGTCACCAAACTACGAAGGTCGCCGCTAGGACAGATGTCTTGGTGTGAGTGTGGCCAACACCAATATATAAACTCGCCCCATGGGAAGAGGGGAGGATTATATCATATACGATTATACGAGCACGTCTTCATATACGAGCAGCAGTTTAAGCGTCCCTATACAGTTTTATTTAAACTTATTATCTTTTAGTTGTGCATCTTAGTTGTTTATTTTATCATTCTAATTTATTAGTTATTTATCTTCTATTTAATTCTAAGTATTTTGTTGTTATTAGTTACCATTTATTACGTTAAAATCATTGCTCAAATACAGTTTATTTTTATAAAATCCGTATTAATAATTCGAGCACTAACTTCCAAATCTCTAAACTAACTTCCGCCCTCTTCAAGACATCTACTACATCAGGAATCACATTAAACGATCCCATTACACTAGTTTTACGTCAATTAACTAGGAACGAAGACACTAGATTAGATTAGATTAGATTCTTTGGGGGGATTGGTTCTTCAGCCTGCGCCACCGCGACCCCCGTGGGTCTATTGTGGCACCCCCTAAGTTGGAGACTTTGCCCCCGTCCTGTCCTTCATCGGACTGCGGAGGTCTCCCCCGGTGGTCAATTAGAGCACCCTCCCGAGTCCTGTCTGCCTTAATAGACTTAGTAGACCCAAGAGGGGCCCCTGGCTAAGGCCTGTAGGCACCAGTTTTTCGTCTCTGAAGAGGCGGTACCTCAGCTATACTAGCCCCTCGCATTGATATAGCACGTGCAGGGCTGTTTCCTCAACAAAACCTACACAGGCTATCCGTTGCCAGGCCCATGCGATGCATGTGCTTATTAAGTCTGCAATGGCCAGTGAGAACGCCAACTGCCATCCTTATGGCTACCCGGCCTTAATTCTGCAGTTAGCCTGGGCGTATAAATAAACGTGTTCGCCTGCCTCTGGCCTGAGGTTTTAACCCACCATTCCCTTGATCGGTCGTGCATCCATGTCCTGATGGATGCACTCCTGAGGCATCTTGAGACACCGCAGAACGGTTCCGGCCCTATAAGTGTTCCAATAGAACACTCCCGGGCCAAACGATCTGCCGCCACATTACCTCGGTAACGCCCAGGCACCCAAACCAGGAAGACCTTATACTAATATCCCTAAGTGCACCTAGGCAATCCCACACCAGCCTTGAGCTGATCTCCCACGAGTCAATTGCCCGCAGGGCAGCCTGGCTATCCGAATAAATACGAAGACACTAGTTTGTGTACTGTGTTTGTCCTTGTCTGTAAAAGAATAGAGTGTATGTAGTTTAAGTTTTTTTATAGTGTTCTGACAAAGTGCATGTAGTACTGAGCTGTGGTACTCCCAAGTCAACTGCATGCAACGATACCCCTTGCGCGCAATCCAAGATGATTGCATTTAGTTTATTATTTTGAAGCTCTTAATGATTCAGTTAAAATTCTAAGAACAAAAACACAGTGCTATTGTAAATCTTGACAATACAAAGAAAAATCTTCCTAATTGTAAAAATGAAAGCTTCGAGAAAAACTAAAGAGCAGGTATCAATCACTAAGATCTTCTTCAGGTATTGTGTCTTCTCGGAGTATCTGCGGATATGGACCTTTTCCAGCCTTTTTCAGCACTGTCTTCTTTGACTATACTCCTTCTCTTACAAACTTCTCTAGATCTCCTTCCAGCACTACTGCCTGTTCTGGCTTTCTGGCGTTGTGTAAAGAAATTCTAAGATAATACTTTCAACATTGAGACATTAAAACTCCCATTTAATCATTCTATAATTTGCAACCTGTATTAAGGGTCTGTATTAGACCAGTGGTGGATAACTCTTTTTTCTGGATGACGTACGGCAGTCCAAATGATAGTATTAATTAAGCAGTTCAAATATTTTAATTTCTTAAGTTTCCAAATAGTGCACTATGTGTTACAATATCTGGCCTTCATCTTCAGCCAACGTTTTTATTATTTATATCCAATATTTTTTACAGTCATTGCTGATTTGTATATTTTCTCAGTAAAACTAAAAATATAAAAATATTACGATAGTAAGAGATAATAAAAAAAAATCACATAAATATTCTAATTTTGTAACAGATGTAATAAAATTTATCAAAACAATAAACTTCAATTTAGACTAAAACTGGTGAGAACTGTATGTATATTCAACTCACTCTCACCAACAGTTGAACTTTTGCCTCACCCAAGTTTTCCAGCGTAAATAATATGTCATGGTAACTCTTATGACTTAAATGTATTCTGTACCACCACTTCACCGCCGTCAGGGGACTAATATATGTAGATTTCTGTGCCCCCAGTGTACTTTTCGTACACTATAACTGTCTAGTTTTCGCTCTCTTGTCCTATCATCACTTCTCTACTCTCTCGCTGATTTTCTTCGTAATCCTAGTACTCTTTATCTATTCTTATCTTACCCAGGGCTGCTGACCTACAGTCAACTTCAAGTATAAACTTCAAGTTTATACTATTACTATGCATTACTATTTAAAAATACACACTACTCTAGAATATTTAGTAAAATGAAAAAAAGAAATGATGTGCCATTCTCAGAGAATTTTCTCTTATTGCAATCTCAAAGTTTTTATTTTTTATTTTTTAAAGAATGGAATCTTTCACTAAATCACAACTGTCCTCAATATCTACCAAGTTTAGAACAACTGAAAGAGCAGTTCACAGGTGCATTTTCTAGGTAAAAAAGTATCAATAAAAAGTTGAAGTTTATGAAATTATGAATCTAATTTTAAAACAAATACATAATAAAAGTTTTTTTAAGATAATGGATCTTACGAGCTTTGTATTGGTCAAAACTGGACCTTTTTAGATTTGTGGCTGGTGGATCTCTTGATCTCCAGTTGAGTGTTGAACTCTAGCAGCGAGGAGATCAGGGAAGAGTTGAAAACGGTAGCCTTCATTGATCAGGCGAATAATCGCCGATGGCATGATATGTACACTTAGCAAGGATGGGGCCTGTGAAATGTGATACTACCCATACACTTGGCGAAGAAATGTGCAGAACGTTCTCGACTGACCAAAAATTTCATTGTCCGCTCGATAAAATGCATATTGAACGGACAAATTTGGAATAAGTAGAGAGGCAAGAAAATATCACAATAAATATTTATAGAACGACAAATTTTATTAATAATCGACAAACAATGAGTTCATGACCAAAAAAAAAAAAAAAAAAATGAAAAAAGGCATAAAAAAAATTTAAATTTACGATAAAATATGTAATTAATACGTGATGCTTTTAAGGATTCCCATTACAGGTTTCCCTTTTGATAGGAATTTGAAGACTTTTGTCTTTGGTCATTCCTACAGGGTTAGGTTGCCTTCTAGGGAAGATTGGTTAACACTGGGTCCGTCTGGTGTGATTCCTGAGAATTATCTCCGATGCTACACGGACGGTTCCAGGATGGATGGTAGGTCTGGGGCTGCCGTCTATTTTGAGACGGGAGATCATTTGGTAGCGCCTCTTGGTGAGTGGGCCACCGTTTTCCAGGCTGAGGTTTATGCAATTCTTTGCTGCATTTTGGATGAGAGGGTGCGTAACACTAATTTAAAAGGTGTTTGTATCTGCTCGGGACAGCCAGGCTGCGTTGAAGGCGCTTAATTCATGTGTCTTCATTTCCAGATTGGTGTTGGAATGTTCTAGAAGACTGGAAGATCTTTCTTCATTAAAGGATGTGCTTCTGGTCTGGGTTCCAGGTCATATGGGAATTTTTGGGAATGAGGAGGTGGATAGGTTTGCCAAATTAGGTGCCTATCTCCCTTTCATTGGTCCAGAGCCTGCTGTTGGTGTGTCTTCTGACACATGTTTGTCGGGCTTTCAGACGTGGATGACCTCACAGCACTCATCCTTATGGATGAGTGCAGTGGGTTGTCGGCAGTCTAAAATGCTCATTGGGGGCCCGGACGGAGCTTTGAGTAGCGGGGTCCGATGTCTTTCACGGACCTCCCTCAGGCATCTGGTTGGATTCCTCACTGGGCATTGTGGTTTAAGGAGACATCTCTATATAATGGGACTCGTGCCTGACCCCTTTTGTAGAGTTTGTGAGATTGAGGAGGAAACACCCATGCATCTGATGACGAATTGTTTGGGTTGTGAGAGATTAGGTTTAGGACCTTCGGCCGGAATAGGATATCGGTAGAGGATCTTAAGCTGTGTCCTTTTAAGGTTTTGTTCGGTCTGTGGTGAAACTTAGATGGTTAAAACCTGGGCCTGGATTTTCGTTCTAGTCCCAGTGGTTGTTATTCTTTAGGGGAAGCTATATGGGCCTTGGGAGGCTTTGGATAGCATAGGGTTTGCCCTCCCCTTTTGTGAATAATAATAATAATAAAATATGTAATTCTAACGATTATCGCATGTGCATTCATACTTTATGTCATTTTTTGTTAAGGTATGTTATGAAGTGTGTTTTTCAAATACACTTTACTTGTTATTATTATGTCTTTTTATTATCATAATATTGATAATAGAGTGAGTGAAAATACAGTATACAAACATATAAGGACAATGAACGTACTGAATTTTTACTTTCTTTTATACTCATTGTAATCGTGACAAGTTTCCGATATCGAGTTTTCACTGGAAATATCCGTTTTGAGGTCCCATGAGTCCAAAAAGGATGAATTTTAGAAAATAGTCTGTGTATATGCGTATGTATATATGTATCTGAACAGCATAGCTCAAAAACGAAAAACCGTAGAAAGTTCAAACTTGATATTCCGTTTAGGTATCATCGTGTGAACCGACAGTAGGTTTCTGTCAAAATTCCTCAACTGGAAGTAGCCACTTTACTAGTTTTTTTTTTTTTTATACTTTCTTGCGATTTTCTCAGAAATGGCTCCGACGATTTTCTTTAAACGTATGTCAACTACACATACAAAGAGCTACAACTTTTATTTGAAACATTTCTCCAGAAAAAATCATCGTATACTTTAGGGGGAGGTGTTACGATTTTCTTTAGAGTCCTATATCAGTTTATTACACAATTCTATCATCTAAATTAAATATGTTGTTGAAATTCCGAGTTTGTAAAAAATCGGATGACCGGATTTGCGTTTTTTACTGAAATGTATTTTTCAGTTTTCTGGTATTTTCTCGAAAACGGCTCCAACGATTTTCTTTAAAGTAAGAATGTGTACTATACATAAAATGAGCTACAACTTTTATTTAAAACATTTCTCCTGATAAGGTCATTTAAAGGGCTTTTGGAGGAGGGATGGGATTATGTTTTTCTCTAAAGTGCTATCATAGTTGATTATACAATTTTTCAATAAATAATGGCCAAAATTCCGAGTTTCAAGAAAATTATTAAACCGTAAGTGCGCTTTTATTAAACAGTTTTTCCTGTTTTTCGACGAATTTCATTAAATTTGTCACACTAACTATAAAATTTGTCAGTTATAATTTTGAGAACTGGAGTAAGAGACAGTTGCGTGAGTGTTTCACACCATATTTTTTTTTTTTAAATTTCAGCCCGGAATCAATTTATTATTATTTGTCTAATTATAAAAGTAAATTAATTTGAATTACTTTAATAAATATATGCATAATAATATTATTTATTTTAGATTAAAAGCGTTCTTTAATACATTTTATTATCACAAAAATTTTCCATGATAGCCAATTTAATTTTGTGGTCATCAACCGGTTTCAGGCATTCCCTCATCATCAGGATGTCTTGATAAAACCGTGCGATAACACAGACTTGTACAGAGCAAAATCACTTTATACATACACATATTATTATAAGTGTACAACTTTGGGGAGATATAATAAATATTAATTATAATTAAATAATATATTATCATATTAATTATTATAAATTATAAATCTGTGATTTTTTTAAAATATTATATATTTTATATTTTGACTGTAAATATATATATAATTTAATGTAATGTGAGATGTATGTAATACAGTTTAGGAAGGTCATGGATATCTAGGCAGGCAATAAATTTATAATTAAAGAAATTATCCTTAATCTCTCTCTCCCGCTCTCTCTCTCTCCGAGGATGGAGGAAGGATAAACAAGGGTTAGTCTCGTAGGGAAGGGATCAAATATTGTGACCGTAAAAGGACTAATACCAGTGCTCCCCCGTAGTGAGTGGTGGAAATGATATATTCAAGAGGTCCAAACCTTCATTTTAGAAACTATATAAGTCTACATTAAACGAATATTTAGATAACGTAAATGTTCTATCATTTCCCACATAATGAAATTTATTTGGAATTAAGAAAAAATTAAGAAACATATTCTGCAAAGTTCAACTTGCCTTCAGGATTGGGGAATAAATTAATCAATACCTATTTCAGAGATCTTAGGATGCTATGAACAGGTATTTTGTACTGATATACTTACACAAGTATGATTTACGTTTAGAAAACACTTCTTTTCAAACTTACATGACCCCAAATTATGTATTCCCGAGGAAAATTCAATTTTGCAAATTTTGACACGACTGCAATACTTTTCCTTTCATTAGTTAGTGAAAACTAATAAGAGGAACTGAATAACAATAAACTATATAGTATAAAAGTAAAAAGGAAAGTGAACTGAGTGAAGAAAACAAATAAACTCGGTAAGTGAAAGTGAAGAATGTGGGTTTCCATTGAGGGGAAACTTTATGCATCAATAGTAACTGAAAAGGCCACTCTAACCACACCAACAATTTACATAAAATAACTTTACCTACTGAAATGAACGATATATATATATATATATATATATATATATATTTATCTACACCAGTATATAATTTATTTATAATTTTATATATTTTATTTAAAATTGTATTTTTGTGTATTAGTAATTAATAAGACAATATAATTAAGATTAAACGAAATATTATAATTGTTTCATTTCAGTGCACTGCCAGCTTCCAATCAGTGTTCTCTAGGTAAAGGCAACACTGCCCATCACCGGACAATGAGTTGTAGAGGCTCCTAGGAAGAAAAAAATCTAAGGGCTGCATGTTGGATTCGAACCTAGGACCTCCTCGTTGCTAGTCCAACGTGCTAACACTGAGCTAATCCCTTCCTTCTCCCTTGGATTTCGCCAATTAACTAGGGACGGAGACCCTAGTTCGTGGACTGTGGTTGTCCATGTCAGTAAAGTGTAGAATGTATGCAGTTTAAGTGTATTGTATACTGTTCTGACGAAGTGCATGGTGTATTGAGCTGTGGTAACCCGTGAGGTCGTTACTCCCCAAGTATCTGCATGCAACAGATGCCCCTTGCGGGCAAGGATGGTTAATTAGGATTTAAAAATTGAATTTACAAAAACAAAAAGAAGATATCAATTTCAACATCATTAAGTGTCTACTTTATAAAATAATAGGCAATATCATTCCGCGAGCACACTAATATTAAAAAGATTCAGTTCAAAATTAAACTTGATTTACCTAAAGTGAACCATGAGTTCTATCTAAAGTGTAATAGGAGAGGGTTCTAAAGCAGAGAGAGAGAGAGAGAGACACACACACACTCAAAATTGAGAGTCTCACTCGCTACTTAGGCCAGACTAGAGCATTCCGCGAGCACACTAATATTAAAAAGATTCAGTTCAAAATTAAACTTGATTTACCTAAAGTGAACCATGAGTTCTATCTAAAGTGTAATAGGAGAGGGTTCTAAAGCAGAGAGAGAGAGAGAGAGAGAGACACTCAAAATTGAGAGTCGCCCTCGCTACTTAAGCCAGATAGAGTGTGAGATTGTGTTTAAATACAGCTCCACTAACCCTACAGGGGACAGTCTGCAGAACAGTGTATACAGCACCTTCAACGCGTCAGCAACCAACCACAACCACTCTACATCTTACTCACTCTAAATCTCTCGCTACCAATGTCTATATTTGTGTAAAGTCCTGGCAGTTTGTGTTACTTTCTCATTATACAGTTTCCAGTTTATTACTTCTTATAAATGCAATTCTCCTCTTCTCACATCCATTATCTAAGCTATCTGTAATAATCACTGGACCAAACCGTTGACGATCTATTTTCAAATGCAAGAAATTTCTTTTCGGTGAAGAGTTGATTTAAGCAGAGACAGATGGATCATGGTCGTGTAATAGTTATATATGATGGAGGTGGCCGCTAACAAATCAATGAACACTGTTATACTAAGGAAAAAAATCTTGTATAATATATTCGCACGCCATTCTCCTGCAAATACAAATTATTACAAGTTCAGCGCGGATGGTTCTTTAGTTGATTTGAACAAACTCACAAAAAAATTGTCTATGTTATGTGATAAATTCTTCACAACCCTCTAAAATCAAATTTTTGTTGAAAATTTTTCAATTAAAAGTGTTTTTTTTTTTTTGTTCAGATAGCATCACATCATGTTCAGGGAAAATCGTTGAGTCATTTCCGAATAAATCGCATAAAAAAAAAAAAAAATTGGAAAAACTGTTCAGTAACGTCGCACTTCCGAATTGATGACGGATGCGGTAATTATACATAAATGCAATACTAAGTTGAAAAACAAGGCTTTAATTTAATTTTTTTTTATTGAATTAACAAATTTTACCCAAAAATTAACCCAACTTTATTGAAAACGAACATTTTTTTTTTTTTTTTTTAAATCGCCAATAAAAGCTCGAATACCTGAAAAGTGAATTTGTTCCATTTTAATTTTGTAAAAAAAAAGAAAAAGCAGTGCTTCGTAAAATTCCTAAAAGAATTGTTTCGAGGTTAGGATTTTTTGGGCCAAGCCGTTTGGGTGCAGGTGTATTTGAACTTGGGGACGAACATTGTATGCTCGAATATATATATATATATATACGCAATGTATTTTGTATATAAAAGTATTTGTTGACCATTGATGAATTATGTTATGAAGAAATTTCGTGAGGATATAATACATAGATAGTGAAGTGGAAGGACGAAATCGAAAAATAATAGTTTAGAGTTTGGAATATTTTATAGTATCCAAAATTGTATTTTTGTTAATATTTTATAATTATCTTAGTGCTGTGAATTTAACTTCAAAAAGAGTGTATTTTACTGTCAGGTGCTGTAAATTCGGATCATTAAACAAAGGCACAAAATCCCGTTAGGGTAACTCTTTTGTATAAGAGAATTCCCCCGCGAGAGAGAGAGCAATTCCAAAGAAGAGAGTCTAACATTAGCTTTCAAAGAGTACATAGTCTAAACTCAGCCTTCAATCAGGACAGTCGTATTCTGCTTCCTAAGCCAGAACAGTACACTTCAGGAATCGCCCTCTTCAAATCAGTGCCAGTTATAAGTTAAAACATAACAGTTTAGCATTTAATGTAGATTAATTAATTGATTTATACTTAATAGCTGTGATATTGTAAAGCTATTTAAATTCAGTTAGAAAATATATTTATTTCATAATCAGTGGTGCATTCTTGATTAAATTCTTAATACTTCTATCTCTATCTCAAGCATAATTACAAGCCCTTTTCACTAAAACGCTCACGCCACAAGCTACCTACACACATCCACATCATAACATTACAATAGTCATGCAGATGTGGAGAACAAAATTTTGTGTGGAACTTTGTAACATTCACATTTATTATATCGCAGAAACATTAAAAAAAAGAAAATTAAAAGTTACTTGTTCCTTGTGTTAGATCATCAATAGAAAAAATTAAAAAAATGTCTCGTTCATATATACATCCAACAAACCAACAAGTGTAAGTGTAACAGAAACATTACGTTGAAATGAACTCTCAACACGAACTTGGTGAATTTGTTCCGACGATGGAATGAAAGTCAGAAACCGGTCAGGAACGAAATGAATATGCATGCTACGACGGATAAAATACCAGATGTTATCCACCATTGCGAACCCATCAACATATTCAAAAATGAATAACGTGTGAATTTAACAAACAATTATTTATAAATGATCAATAGGGCCACCTTTACTTATTATTTACCTGCCTAAAGCGATTGTTTATCCAGAAGCAAGTTTTTTTTTTTTGTCTATGTGGCTCAATATTTGAATGATTCCTCTACTAGGGATCGAGAGAGCTGTTGTTTATTTTTTAATCCCACAAGGTTTTTGTCGTTTTTTGACTTAATTCCAAAGATTGTTCTAGGTTTAGGGTTTGGATTGGGTGATTGAGGCGGAGGTTCTTATTTGCCTAGGACCATAATAAAGCAACCATTCTTCTACTTTTCTGACACAATGTTTTGGATCGTTATTTTTGTAGTTACTCGAAATTTGAAACAAGACCTAGTTTTTGAGCAGTTTTCCTGAGGAATATCTAAATAAAAGTACTGGTCCATAATCTTTTCAATAATTTTCAGTTTTTCTCTATACCAGACACGAACATAGACTTTCAAACCAAATGTGAAACAAAAAACCTAGTTTTTGAGCGTTAGTTTTAAGGAATGTCTAAATCAAGTTGCTGGTCCAATAACCTTTAATAATTTACAGTTTCCCTACCACCATGCTTAAATTTGGGTCGTAGGTTCATGGCCTCACTTCAGGTTTTTCACACTTTACTATTTTCGTCATCATTGAAAACATTAAACTTATATAAGTTATTTTTTTTTTTTTACTTCTTATACACTTAATGTTCTTTGAATGAATGCCATCTAAAACAGTTATTTAACCATTGTACTAAAACTGTATTAATATTCAAATCGTTAATTAATAATTAACATATTAAAAGCTAACATTTATATTCACTTTCCGCTAACTGGAATAGGTCTCCTCTATCCGGTATGGGTGAGGTGTAGTTAAGGGCATTAGTGGAAGTGATGCTAACGAGAATCATCGCCAGCGTATAATATACCCACACACACCACACACACTAAACTCCATCCTTTCAGAGAAACTAACTACTGCACCGTCGTCTCATATTTTCTTCTGGCTTTACTAAAACACTATTGTTTAATTTAAAAAATAATTTCATTGTATTTAATATTTAAATATGTGATAATTACCTTTGATAATAATAATAAAATCATTTTTTTAACTGAATTTGTTAATTTTATTTTTATCAATGAATTCAAGTAAGTTTCTTTTTATTTGTTTTTAATAGTTTAAGACACGTCAAAAGTTATGGTCCTTTGTGTTCGGAGTCTTTTCAGTGCACTGCCGCTCTTTGGACAGTGTTCTTTTGATAAGATTAAAATACTTCTAATGTATATTCTAAGGGAAGGGATTAGCTCAGTGGTAGCGCGCTGGACTAGTAACGCGGAGATCACGGGTTCGAATCCAGCCGTGCTGCCCTTAGATTTTCTCTTCCTAGGAGCCCCTACAGCTCACTGTCCGGTGATGGACAGTGTTGTCTGTAACGGGAGAACACTGTCCGGAGGCCGGCAGTGCACTGAGAAGGCTCCGGGCGCAAATGACCACAGATGTTGAGACGCCTTAAATAAAAAAAAAAAAAATAAAAAAAAAAAAATGTATATTCTTCTCATGAACCTTGTGAATGCCAAAGAAGTAGCGCAATACCAACCACTCAATAAAATCAATATTCCGGAAATGTGTTTCAATAAAAGTGACGTGTTTATCTATTATATTATCCATCGTGGCAAGCTAATTTTTGTTGTCCTTGACCGGTTTCGGATTCTCATCTATCATCAGAGTCCAGGCTATATATCAATAATTCGTGTAGAGAGTAGACTTCAACTTTTTGTTTATATCATACATGACACTTGTTGATTGTATGCGGGAAGTTAATAAATACCTATAATTTTTACTTGAAACATTTTTATGGGAATAATTTAATTTTGTAAAGTTCTGGGGGAACAATAGCATTAAGATTTCCACTAAAGTACCAATCGTACAATGTTTGGGTCTACCATCTGTATAACATTAATGGAAAATTCTTCTCGACCGTTCTTAAATGATGGATAAGGATAGTAAGATTTGGTCTTTTTTAATAATAAAAAACTTATATTTTTGCCGTTTCGACAAATATAATATTGTCTTTATCAAGGCCTACAACATAAAAATACAAAGGGTTCTTTTACAAAAACAAAAAGCAGAAATTATAATACTTACTTTACTTTTAGTTTACTTAAATAAAAAAAAATATTTTGACGTAAGTAAACAAAAAAAAAAATTATAAACTAACCTATATATTGTATCCTCTGATACTTTCTGTTTTTTGTTTTTTCGATTTTGTCTTTCTAAAAGAACCCTTTGTATTTTTATGTTGTAGGCCTTGATAAAGACAATATATTTGTCGAAACATTGGCAAAAATATATGCTTTTTATTTTTTCAAAAATAACCGAATCTCACTATCCTCATCCATCATTATAATATATTTGGAATCAAAATCGAGTAACTTCGAAGAAAAACTTAAATAATTTATTAAATATTGATGTTAATAATGTTTTGATATTGATGATACGATTTAACCGTATAATCTTTAAACTTTATATGAACTTGTGTGTAGTTTAAAGATGGTATTATAGTTGCTGGTATATTCGGTGTTTGTTGTATGCTGATGATATTGTTGTAATGGCTGATCATCCAGCAATTCTTCAAAGATTAATAAATAAGTTAAAGGTAAATTGTAAAACATGGAATCTCTCAATAAACTTAAGCAAATCTAAAAATAGTAGTCTTTGGAAAAGGGGGAAGACGTGCAAGAAATGAGAGTTGGAAATTAAATGGAAATGTAGTAGAAATGGGCAATAAATATAAATATTTGGGAGTTACTTTGACTCCCAAACTTCATTTAAAGTACATTTAGAAGAAAAAGTATCGTCGGCAAAATTTGGTATTCCATGTATGTACAATAAAATAATAAAAAATAAATTTATTCCGGTATCTGTACAATTTGAAATTTTTAACTCGGTATTCAGAGCGATTATTTGTTATTTGCTTCGCAGGTATGGAGCTTTAGGAAAGTAGAAGCTATTGAAAAATTATTGATATATTTTATAAAAAAGTTATTCTCCCTACCGATGAATACACCCAATTTTATAGTTTACTTAGACACGGGTGTGTAGCCAATATTTATATATACCATTCAACTACACTTTAATTATATCCAGAAAGTTTTGTTGCTTCCAGATAGCCGACTTCACAAAATATTAGCTCAGGAAATAACCACAAAAAAATTATTTTGGCATAAAGTGCTTAAAGATTTTGATATAAAATATAATTGGGAATTTCAGGATTATTTTACGGAAGGGAACCAAAATTAGTTTGGACGAACTTGTGTGTAGTTTAAACGAAGAATTTAGAAATAGTATGATGGTAAGGGCCCAGAATTCCACCTTTCATTCCTTGTGTAGGGAATTCAGATTGTCTTTGGCGATGATCACTATATATCGGACGATAACAACCTAAAAATGATTCAAACAATAATGAAGTTACGAGGGGGAATTATTATATTTAAACTGTAATGTGAGTCGATTGTATTAGAGTCACTTAGAACTGTATTAGATTGTGGCCGACTGTATTAGAGTCACTTAAAAAGAGAGATTGTCCACCAAACCTTTTTAAACTGATACAAAGCTACCTCACTCATAGAGTGGCGGTGCTTGTGACTCAAGCCGGCGAAACATCCAGGCCAATAACTAAAGGTTGTCCGCAGGGCTTGGTGGTGGGCCCGTTCCTGTGGAACTTGGTCATGGACGGATTGTTAGAGCACATAGAAATGATGGATTATTGTGATTCAGTTGCATACGCTGACGACCTTGCGGTAGTCGTTCATGGTGATTCTCGTCGGGAGTTAGAAGAGCGTGCGAGCGCTGTTGTAACCCGAATTAAGAATTGGTGTCAAGGGGAGAAGCTTCAGATTTCGTTCGAGAAGTCTAAAGTGATGCTAATGAAAGGCAAACTTCATCCCAGTCGTCCTCCCTGGATAAGGATGGACGATCACAGAATAGTCCATGTGACCCAGTTTGAGTACCTGGGCGTGCTGCTGGATTGGAAGCTTTCTTTTAAGCCCCATATTCAGTGGGTGGCCTCCAGATGTCTCAACTTGTACCAGGGAATAAAAAGAGTAGCCCGTGGTGAGTGGGGGCTGAAGACTGGCGTGGCCCTAACCATTTATAGGGGCGTAATAGAGAATGTCGCAGCGTACGCAGCTGCCTGTTGGGCCGACAAGCTTGACATGCAGTCGTACAGCGGCACTCTGTTGCGAATGCAAAGAGCAATTTTATGCTTTGTAAAAAGGGCCTATGCGACATCATCCACGCTTCCTTACCGGTGGTCGCTGGTGTGCGGACCGGTGGTTGCCGCTTGATCTCCTCGTTGAGATGAGAGCCCTTACCCATAAGTTTAAAAAAGAGGTCAAGATTGTCCTCGATGGTGAGGAGCTGTCCAGTCAGATGCCTACTACTCTTGCAAGAAATAAGATCCGAGAGTATGAGATTGGGAAGTGGCAAAGACGCTGGGATGAGGCAGATACAGGAAGAATTACATATGAGTTCTTCCCAAATGTGCATCACAGACTATCGATGCGGTGGCTGGAGCTATCCCAAACCGTAACGCAATATTTCACGGGCCACGGGGAGTTCAATTCTAAGCTCAATGAGTTGGGTTTGAAAGATTCCCCGAATTGCGAATGCGGTGAACGGGATGCAGTGCATCACGTTCTCTTCCGATGTTCTCTCCTCGACGAGGCAAGAATCCATATGGAATTCAAGCTGAAAAGGAGAGGAGAGAATTGGCCGGGAGAATGTAAAGAGTTGGTGAAAAGTGCTGAAAATTTTAAAGACTTCGCTCTGTTTGCTCGAGAAGTAGCGGTAATGCGCCGGACTAGACGGATATGTAGAGGTCCGCCTCCACGTGGCAGGGATGGAAACTTGCCTACATAGTAGGCAAGGCTGAGTGACCATAGGCACCGGTTTTGGCGCTATGCGCTAGGTACGGTGGCCAGGAGTGTGCTGAATTTTGAATTTTGTAATGTGAGTCGGCCCCTTTGAGGCACATCAATGTTCCTTATGCAACAGGAAAGAATCGGAGGACACATATCACTATGTGGCTGTGTGTCCCATATTAAAAGATATTAGGCGGGGAATTTTTGGAAGGGATGTGCTCTCACGGACTGAACTAATAATGTTACCTATTGGGCAGGACTGGGAAAAGTTATGCCCAGCATCACCTATCTGGTTTTAAATATAGAAAATTTTTGGTGGAGGAATTTAATTTTTAGATATTAATCTCTTTTATCAAATGTATATATTGCAACTCTGCAGATGAACCAAGGTTCATGCATTGTGCTGTTTGTAAAAAAAAAAAAAAATGGAAAAAATGTAATTTAATGTAACATTTTTCTTAATAAACACTATTATTACTATTATTATTATTAATAATAATAATAATAATAATAATGTTTTGGATTCTAGATTAGAAATCTAAAATTTATTCTAGATTTAACGCCAACTTTAAATTAATTAGCAATCTCAGCAGTAGAAAGATATTCGTTAAATTTAATATTCATATTGAAAAATTAAGATTATTAGTCCAATTAAGACTTATTAACATTAAGTTTCCGTTCTATTTATACGAAAGGGAAAACATTAAAAATTTAACCTGATAATTGTTGTTTTACCTGTTGTACTACTTAAAAGAGACACCCTAGTACATTTTCCTAACAGTATTTCCTTATTATAATTCTTTAAGACTTCAGCTTTTTAACAATTGACCTAGTTTTGTCCACCACAATCTGAATGTCAATTATACAAATATATAATTTTTGTATATCAATCCCTACAAAAAAAGAGGAAAAATTAAAGAAATATTGGGCGTTGATTGAAATGATGGAATTAAGCAGCAATAACAATGATAACAAGAAATAACTGAGATATTATTAAACACAAATTAGGTAGAGAATTATTACGAGGAGAAAATGAACTTTTAAAAAGGAAAGTTATAGAATGTACTATTGGTACTATTATGCCATGGTATATGAAAAAATAGAATTTATTACCTGTATGGCTGTCCATGGAAAATCTGGAAACGTCAGTGATTTAGAAGTTAGACAGAGATTTTTTGAAGAAATTGATATATATAATGATAGAATTGTTTTATATACTGACGGATCTAAGATGGGAAATGGAGTAGGTTTACGCAAGTGTAACAGAAGACAAACTAATAATATCGCAAAACCTACCAAATTTTGCTAGTATCTTTACAGCTGAACTGTTAGCGAGCCATGATACAATTCAGATATGCAGAGATAATAAAATAAAAAATGCTTTTATCTGTATTGATTCTCTAAGTTCCACAAGAAGTCTTACCAATGTATTCAGCGAAGATCCTTTAGTCAAACGTGTAACAGAAAACTATAACACGCTACAAGGCCAATGTGAAATAGCAATTATGTGGATAACAGGTCATGTAGGTATTCGCGGTAATGAATTTGCCGATAAAGTGGCCAAGCAAGCGGCTCAAAATAGACAGAACCATGACCGGGAAATTAGGATAGAGGACCAAATAAATGCAATAAAAACAAAAATATTTAAACGGATACACAACTAAGACATATAAGGCCAAATATAAATACGATAGACACATTGCTTTTACCAGGAAAGAATCAGTAGTCTTAACGAGACTCAAAATAGGACATACTAGAATAACGCATTCATATATGCTGTTAAGCAAACGCAAACCTTTATGTCCTCAATGCAAATCATATGCACTAACATTTCGGTATTTCTTAAGAAAATGTTATGTGTTACTGAATATAAGAAAAAAATATAGCACTGAAAGCCTACTTGAAGAATCTCTGAAAGATGATTCTGAAAAAAAAATGGGAAGTGTGCTCGTATATTTAAAAGAAATAAAAAGATATCATTATATTTAAAGTTTGGCGCCCCGACACGAGTATGAATGGTCAGTATGAATGTATGTGTATGTGGATATGACATACTGGATAAAAAAAAAATATATATATGATTGAATATATGAGCAGACCCAAAAGTCCTTAAGTAAAGCGCAAATAGCCTTAGCAGCTGATGCGCTAAAGAAAAAAGAAAAAATAATAATACCGTCTAATGTTTATTATTATTATTTTTTATTTAAGATTTGCACGACAGCATAACATTATGCAAGAAGGAAAAAAAAAAAAATATGAAAATAGAATTGTGCGCAGACCGTGGTTTGAAGAAGCGTGTATCTCAAGACAGCCGTTGCGATGTATTCAGATGGCCATTGACGCTCAGTCGAATTGGCAGATCTGTGAAGAAAGTGAAATTACAAGGAGTTTAGATTAAGGAATTTGAATGAGAACATAATTTGGAAAGTAATTTCAGATAGATGGGATTTAGTTAAACCGGAGACAAAGGGAATTTTTAGATCAATGTGGTGGATAGTAAGGTTAGAGACGTAGAAGAGAGCATTGACGATGGTGCACAGGATTTTGGACTGAATGCCATACAGGTAAGTGGTTTTTGGCAGCACCATATATTCTGTATACTGTGAAGCATAAAAAAAGAGCACATATGCTACCCTTGTAGGACGCCAGCGAGGATAGGAAATATAGGAGAAAAGGAAGTACCTTGGACAATGGCAACCGTCCAACTTATGGTAAGAAATATTATCTTTTGTCTTATAGCAATCCTATCATCATCAAACTCATCCATTGTAATTATTATTCCTTAGGTTTCAGCAATCTTATAGGATTCACTATCCATTCCGTGATCGATATAATTATAAAAACTATTAATTTACATTTAATTTAATGTTGAAAACAATGTGAAAGAACGTTGTTTATTTTTTATTTTTTAGCACTGTTTCCATACTACTGGTAAGGACTATCAAAAAAAGAAACTATTAAGCCAGTAATAGAAAACTGACAATTCATACATAGTGACTAACATCATCCCATAGTGAATAGTCGCTGGAATATAGTGAAAGCTGTATACAGGGCAAGTTGACAAAGTAGTACAAGACAGGCTATATCAGAGAATACGTGACTATGAGGTCCTAAAACCAGCAGACAATGTGTATACCAACCTTTATAAGAACACTACCAGAACTGGCAATATACACATTCCATATTCAGAACACACAATTTGCCAAGTACAAAGATGCCTCAACTATGATGCACTATCATAACATATAACCCACTATTATTTAGAGATAATATTGAGCCGTATATATCTTTAGATATCTATATGCAATCAAAATATATTTATTAACTATTTATTTGAAAATATATAATTTAGCAATTAAAAGTTAATTAATATAATTTTTATTACTTTTTATTACAGTTGTAATAATATGTCCGCAAGGGATAGTTGCATGCAGTTACTTAGGACGCAGAATAGCGACCTCATGGGTTACCAAAGCTCAGTACTCCATGAACTTCGTCAGAACAGTAAACGATACACTTTAACTTACATACACTCTACACTTTACAGACAAGGACAAACACAGTACACAACCTAGGGTCTCCGTCCCTACTAATTGGCGTAAACCAAGGGAGAAGGAAGGGATTAGCTCAGTGGTAGCGCGCTGGTTTAGCAACGCGGAGGTCCCGGATTCGAATCCAGCATGCTAACCTTAGATTTTCTCTTCCTAGTATAATGGAGTTGTTGAGTAGAGAAATTAGGTTTGATTGAATGAACGAGATATGAAATCACTGTTATAATGTAGCTATAAGTTTACACTAACTGCACTGGACTTTATAATTATTTTGATAGAATAAAAGGTGGGTGTAGAGATATGACTCGATGCGATGTATGGTTGAATCTGATAGATATCCTCTAGATAGATTCTCACTGGCTTATATACAAGGTTCTCCCACTCTAGCCTGCCTAAGTCAGAGAGTAGTCTCTGTTAACCAGAGAGAGCCTCTCTTCTCTCTGCTGGATGCCATTACACTAGGAGCCTCTACAACCCTCTGTCCGGTGATGGGCAATGTTGCTAGTGAACACTGCTTCCAGGCCGGCAATGCACTGAGAAGGCTCCCGGTGGTACTATAGATCTTTCAGATCGCAGTGCAATAATCCCCTACAGCAATCTACAAACTACTGTTGTAATAAACCAAATAATCGTCCCATTAGCCTTCTTCCTATTTTTCGGAAAAGTTACAGAAAAAAATTCTTCTTTATCGTCACTTATCAATTCTAGGACCCTTCAAATTAGCCCACATCACCAGTTTGGTTTTCAGAGTGGTCCGTTCCAGTACCCATCAGGAACATCGCGTCGTAGATGCTATCTCCCTTGAGCTGAAGCAATACTATTCCTTTTTAACATTTCTCTACAGCGTTTGACTTCGTATGACACGAAGGATTACTGTGGATACCTCAAGCAATAAGTTCATCTCATACCGATCACTTTCACGCCAGATGCTTCTTGCAAATCCAACTCCAGGCACTTTAATCCTGGATAACACAATGAAGAATAAAAATTCCAAAATACATTATTATTATTATTCGCGAAAGGGGAGGGCAAAACCCTACGCTATCCAAAGCCCCCCAGGGCCCATATAGCTACCCCTAAAGAATAACAACCACTGGGACTAGAATACAAATCCAGGCCCAGGATTCAACCATCTAAGTTTCACAACAGACCGAACAAATCGGACCAAAACCTTAAAAGGACACAGCTTAAGATCCTCTACCGACATCCTATTCCGGCCGAAGTTCCTAAACCTAATCTCCTCACAACCCAAACAATTCGTCATCAGATGCATGGGTGTTTCCTCCTCAGTTTCACAAACTCTACAAAAGGGATCAGGCACAAGTCCCATTATATAGAGATGCCTCCTTAAACCACAATGCCCAGTGAGGAATCCAACCAGATACCTGAGGGAGGTCCGTGAAAGACATCGGACCCCACTGCTCAAAGCTCCGCCCGGGCCCCCAATGAGCATTTTAGACTGCCGACAACCCACTGCACTCATCCATAAGGATGAGTGCTGTGAGGTCATCCACGTCTGAAAGCCCGACAAACATGTGTCAGAAGACACACCAACAGCAGGCTCTGGACCAATGAAAGGGAGAGAGGCACCTAATTTGGCAAACCTCAGCCCAAAAATTCCACCTCCTCATTCCCAAAAATTCCCATATGACCTGGAACCCAGACCAGAAGCACATCCTTTAATAAAGAAAGATCTTCCAGTCTTCTAGAACATTCCAACACCAATCTGGAAGTGAAGACACATGAATTAAGCGCCTTCAACGCAGCCTGGCTATCCGAGCAGATACAAACACCTTTTAAATTAGTGTTACGCACCCTCTCATCCAAAATACAGCAAAGAATTGCATAAACCTCAGCCTGGAAAACGGTGGCCCACTCACCAAGAGGCGCTACCAAATGATCTCCCGTCTCAAAATAGACGGCAGCCCCAGACCTACCTACAATTCCAATACATAGTTCCATACAACTCCACTCACTTTAATCCTGGATAACACAATGAAGAATAAAAATTCCAATACATAGTTTTCACGCTAAAATAACAAGTACTCCCTTCCATCTACCTGTCTAATACATCTACACCTCAGGCAGATCAAGTTTGGTAATTTATTCCACGATTATGAAAAAATCAAGTCAGCAAAGTAAATAAATCCTTTATCGTTGAAGGACTTCGACTTTGAATATTTGACATGATCGCAAAATTACTTCTTCTTATCAACTACAATAAATCAATGTGCATCTTTGTATTTACCAAAATATAAAAACTAAATCTTTTCTTTATTAAACTAATAAACATTTTATGTTAGAAATGTTGAACTCTACTCTTATTTTCTAGTTAATATCTTTAAAAGAAAATCTTCTACAGAGAGAGAGAAAAACTTAAATGTTTGCAACTTAGAAGAGTAGTACGTGTAAACCACAAAGCACACTAGTCCAACAGTTTCCTCTTACTTTATTTATGTTACATTTCTTTGTAACAAAAGATTTTAAAAAGAGTTCAACTTTGTCTTTTGTTTGTTTGCTTCATTTTTTTTTTTTTTGTTCTTCTTCTTTTTAGTGAAATTTGATAAATTAAAATTATTAAGGTTTCTTTTTTTTTCATTTCATTTCCTAGAAGATTTTAATTCTCATAAAATTCATAACAACAACCAAAAAAATCACACACAAAAAATGTCTAGGATTTCTTTCTTTGAAAAATAAAGATAATTAAATATATTACTTTTGTCTTTTGCTGATCATCAGATTACTCTTGAAAGGTAAACGAAGGAAGTATAAGGAAAAAGAAAATCCAGGCAAAGAGAGAGTGCAAAATATTTAACATCTAAGAAAATATGATTTCCTGAATTACTCGAGTACATAAAGTATTTATGAAAATTATATTTACTATTTCTTTGTTAAGGATAATGAGTGCTATCTCTCAGCATTGGGCTTCTCATTTTTGTATTTTGGTTGGCCTATGAGCACCTTCTGAATTGAGCACTTTCATTGGTTAAAAGAAATTCACCAAGCAAGAAATTGGTTAAAGAAATAATTTAAAAGAATTAAAAATATCACATATTTTTGCAAACTACATAATAGTTTCTTGTCATGAATATCAAAAACTGGGCGAGGGAGAAATGCGACAGATCAACCCCCTCCATAATCATCATCTGGAAGGCTCTCGATGGGCAGTTGCGCCCAGAGTATTTTATTTTTTTTGGTTAAGTAAAACACGTTTGTTATAAACATGATGTTTAGCCCTGACTTCTTCATGGTAGTATCAGAACCAAATACTACACTATAACAAATTGTTACATGCAAACATACAAACTATTCACTAGATTTGTAGATTGTTGTAGGGGATTATAGCACTGCTATCTGAAAGAATTGTGCCCCCGGAGCATTCTCAGTGCGCTGCCGGCCTCCTAGCAGCGTTCTCTGGCTATAGACAACACTGCTCATCACCGTACAGTGTGTTGTAGAGGATCAAAGGAAGAGAAAATCTAAGGGCACCATGCTGGATTTGAATTCCGCGTTGCTATTCCAGCGCGCTACCACTGAGCTAATCCCTTCCTTCTCCCTTGGCTTACGCCAGTTAACTAGGGACGGAGACCCTAGTTAATGTACTGTGTTTGTCCTTATCTGTAAAGTATAGAGTGTAGGTACTTCAAGTGTATCGTGTACTGTTCTGACGAAGTGCATGAAGTACTGAGCTGTGTTAAACCCTTGGGGTCGCTACTACCCAAGTAACTGCATGCAACAGATACCCCTTGCGGGCATACCATTCACGAAACAAATTGACTTTCTCCGTGCCAGATTTTCGAAATTGAGTTTTCACCGGAAATACATATTTCAAAGTCCCCTAAATACGAAGTGTCTACATAAGTCTGGTCCCCTGAATTAGCGAATGTCTGTCTGTCAATGCGTGCGTGTCCTGAGGGAAGTGTAGTGTTATGCTTTTCTACAAAGAACCACTTCAGTATAACATATGGTTTACCATCATAAACATTCTGCGATTTTGCAGAATATGTTTTTTTTTGGAATTTTCTCGAAAACGATTATGATGATTTTCTTTAAACTTGGAATGCTTGTTGCACAAAAAATAGAAACGTATCACATTTATTTGTTACATTTTTCTGAAAAAATAATTGATTTTAGGGGGGAGGAGTAGGTGGAGGGGAAGGTCTCTGAGTTAAACTCTTAATTTGGACAAGGTTTTGTACATAGAGCGTTCCACATAACAAAGCCGCTTAAACATTCAAGGAAAATCCTCACTACCATTTTTATGATCAGCCCAATTGTAACGTTGCAATTTTAGAGAATATTTCTTGTTTAAATCGTTTTTAAGTTTCGAGTAAGAGAAAGTTGTGTGATTGTACTTTATACCAGATATTTTTCTATACTCAAGAGGATTTGGAAAATTGAATTTTCGGTTTAAGATTTAATTTCTAAAATTTGACAGTAACGCAATTTTTACGAAATTAAAAATCACACATCTTTTTCTTATTTCAATTCTTGCAATTCTAATGACTAAGTTACCTTAATTATTACAAATAGATATAGATATAGGGTACATATCTATCTGAACGTAACTACACAGCGCCTCAAAGTCATACTTCCTGTTACATGGACATTAGAATTCTACACGTACAGTTACTTATATGAAAGTTCCTCTTGGTAAGTGGGGCCGCCGCTTTCAAGGCTGAGATTTACACAATTATTTGTTGTATTTTGGATGAGAGGGTGCGTAACACTAATTTAAAAGATGTATGTATCTGCTCGGACAGCCAGGCTGCGTTGAAGGCGCTTAGCTCATGTGTCTTCACTTCTAGATTGGTGTTGGAATGTTCTAAAAGACTGGAAGATCTTTCTTCATTGAAGGATGTGCTTCTGATCTGGGTTCCAGGTCATATGAGAATCATTGGGAATGAGGAGGTGAATAGGTTTGCCAAATTAGGCGACTCTCTCCCTTTCATTGCCTGCTGTTGGTGTGTCTTGCAACACATGTTTGTCAGGCTTTCAGACGTGGATGACCTAACAGCACCCATCCTTATGGATGAGTGCAGTGGGTTGTCGGCAGTCTAATAAGATGCTCATTGGGGATCCGGACGGAACTTTGAGTAGCGGGATCCGATGTATTTCACGGATCTCTCTTAGGCTTCTGGTTGGCTTCCTCACTGGGCATTGTGGTTTAAGGAGACATCTCTGCACAGTGGGACTCATGCCTGACCCCTTTTGTAGAGTTTGTGAACAAAAGGGGTCAGGCATCTAATGACGGATTGTTTGGGCTGTGAGGAGATTAGGTTTAGCACCCTCGGCCGGAATAGAATATCGGTAGAGGATTTTAAGCTATATCATTTTAAGGTTTTGGTCCGATTTGTTCGGTCTGTGGTGAAACTTAGATGGCTGAAACCTGGGTCTGGACTTTTGTTCCAGACCCAGTAGTTGTTATTCGTTAGGGGTAGCTATAAGGGCCCAGGGAGGCTTTGGATAGCGTAGGGTTTTGCCCTCCCCTTCCCTTGAATAATAGTTATAATACTTATATGAAATGGAAGTTTGTTTAATATTGTCAAATCTTAGAAACCTTCAGGAATTCAACTTTGCTGATAAACAAAAAAATGTCTCTAATAAACTTGATGTGCCTATAAGAAATTTAGTTTGTATGCAAAATTTAAATAAATTCATTGAAGCCATTTCAAGAAAAATCACGAATTCAGCAACGAATTACTTACTAATTTCGGTTAATTAAATTTTGGGCCAAAACATTCATTTCTGATTTCATGGTGGTATATAAATGAAATATCAAAAATTAAAATTTCTGGGGTATTTGTTTGTTTGTATTTGTAAACTTTATGAGATACTCAAACACACACAGATACAGTTACCCCCAAAATTTGTTTTTCGTATTCAAGGGACCTCTAAATATATTATTCACTTTAAAAACCCACATTTAAAAATGTTTAAATGATCATAGTAACTATTATAAAAACTATGTATTATCTAAAAATTATTAAATATTTTTCTGTTATAAAAATATTACTTCTTTGATTTGCATATAAATATATCGAAATCAGTTAGGTATTTGTTATGAATGGTTTTTCAATACAAAAACCTTGTTAATTTACGAGAAGGACTAAAATTATATTGTAATGAATTTACTAAAATATATAAATTTTATAAAACACTAATACCTTTCACAATTTCAATTTGATTAACTGAAGACAAATGTAGCATATTATCCTTTAGTTAAATGTGTCTCCATTGCAAATAGGAGGAGACGATAATAACATGACTATAAAGATAAATCGAGCTGAAACTATATATTTGACTCAGCGTTTAGTTTTCATTGATCCAGAAGTCCCGTACTATCCGATTTATCGCCATGTCCATAAATAATAGCTTAGAATTTATCTATCTATGTGAATAAATCATTATTTTAGAAATCTACTATAGTTACTGTTTTAATGTTTCTTTTCTTTTATTTATTTATTTATTTTTTATTTTAGCCACTTTAAGAGATCACACACCCCAGAAATTTTCTATTCATTTACTGTAATAACTTATCAATGATCACGGTTTTTAAATTATTAAAACACCATCCTTTAATCATCGAATAAATGATTTACTTTATTTTCAATTTAATTTATAAGCATTATTTGATTATGTTAGTTTTTCACAAGTCAAGAGTCTCGTCTGAATCCCTTGTCTTAAGAGATTAAGATCCATATTATGAAACAGTTAAATGGAATATTCTATTTGTTCTGTAACTTCAACTTCATTATCATATAGCATGTGAATATATATATAAGACATTTGAATAGTAGCCATTAATATCTACTGTTTCAGCATAATGTGGATCGGCACAGGTGATTCGAAATTTTCCATTTAAACAGGTGATTCTAAAATTGCCAGTTTTACACAATAGAGTTCAGTTTAGGCAACTGTATATGGATTTTACTCTCGCATTATATATTATAGTTTTTCTGTAGCAGTAATATATATTTAAAAAATTGGATGTGAGATAATTACAAGACATTCTCTTAATGCGATTGATTCGTATAGGTATTACTCATGTAATGGAATCCAAAGAGCGGATAAGCACATTAAATGAATCAAAAGTTAGTTGCACCCCACCAAGGGCAGAATAGGAAGAGATAGCTCGATTCCTATAAACAGAATGGCAGCAGTACAATATAGGACAGTTTACAACCAGTCAGCCACCTATCTACTACCTTCTCATCACTCAACCTGTTTGACTCTTTATATTTTTCTCTTGCTAACTAACTTCTATTTTGCCCGCAAGGGGTATCTATTGCATGCAGTTACTTGGGGAGTAGCGAACCCACCGGTTACCACAGCTCAGTACTCCATGCACTTCATCATAACAGTACACAATATACTTAAACTACATACACTCTACACTTCACAGACAAGGACGAACACAGTACACAAACTAGGGTCTCCGCCTCTAGTTAACTGGCTAAAGCCAAGGGAAAAGGAAGGGATTAGCTCAGTGGTAGCGTGCTGGACTAGCAACGCGGAGGTTCTGGATTCGAATCCAGCATGCTGCACTTACATTTTCTCTTCCTAGGAGCCTCTACAACTCACTGTCTGGTGATCGGCAGTGTTGTCTGCAGCTAGAGAACACTGCTTGGAGGTCGGCTGTGAATTGAAGGAAGCTCCGGGGGGGCACAATAGATCTTTCCGGTCGCAGTGCAATAGTCCGGGAAGAGAAAGCTCGATTCCTATAAACAAAGTGACAGCAGTACAATCTACAATCTAACTTCTACTTTGCTGTAGAGCCCTTACTGTTTGTGTGCTTTTTCCATGATACCGATTTTAACATACTAACAGTTTATCTCTTAAAACCATTCTCTCTAATGATCTCACAGTCTAACATACATTATATTCAGTTATAAATAACACCTACAATTGAAAATGTACATTTGTGAATCCGTAATTTAATTAGTTAAAAATAAATCGGACTTTCTGGCAATCGATTTCGGTTCAAATTGGAACTTTGGCAATGCATTAGATTCATCGTAGACTTCAACTGTTATTTATTATCCGAATTTAAACAGTGTGACAATAATAATAATAATAAAATTAGATTCATATTAATATATATAAAAGAGTCTTTTTCACTCTAGAGGAAAGTATAACGTCACACCTCCATTTAGAATGCCTCTTAAATTAATTTTCAGAAAAAAATGTTTAAAAAAAAGTATTTTTTTTATGATCATTCGATATTTGAAGTTTAGAAAAAACAAAATAGTTGGAGCCATTAACAAAAAAATTTGCAAAAAACTGAGAAAATCCATTCAGTAAATTGGAAGGTACTTCCGTCGACTGATTTTGGTCAAAACTTTTATTGCCGCGTGTTCTGGTAACACCAAAACGAAATTTCCAGTTTCAACTTCTTGCGATTTTTGAATTATACTGACTATACACATACACACTCACACACGCGCGAGGCATATTTCTACCAGAACCGCACTGGCCAAGTTCAGGCTCAATAACTACTTGGAATAATTGCATAGCAAGAGACATTTCTCTCTCAGCTAATGTAGATGAAGTTTGCTAGGCCGTGACGATTGCAATAGCTTGCTATGGAGCACAATTATGGAAAGCGCAGCATCCAGTGGAACTGGTGCTGCATATGTTCCTCCTAAAGGAACTGTTTGCCTTCCGCCTACCTAACCGCAGCTATATGCTTCATTTAGAAACAGGCCTTGACAGGCAATATGCTCCTTTTTACCTTAAAGCTTAACCTTGTAAGCTTTACCTTAACTTTGTAAAAAAAATAAATTTGAGTTCCTAATGTCTACCTAGAATTTTTATCTAAGGAAATCACTCGGTAAAATGTAGGATGGTTCCAAAAAAAAAGAAAGGGAGCAGAACTGTCTAGCTGCAGACAACCACTGCCCATCACCGAGCAGTGAGTTGTCGAGACTCCTAGGAAGAGGAAATCTAAGGTCAGCATGCTGGATTCGACCCCGGAACCTGCGCGTTGCTAGTCCAGTGCGCTACCACTGAGATAATCCTTTCCTTCTCCTTTGGCTTACGCCTAAACTAGGGACGGAGACCCTAGGTTGTGTACTATGTTTGTCCTTCTCTGTAAAGTACAGATTGTATATAGTTTAAGTGTATTGTGTACTGTTCTGATGAAGTGCATGGAGTACTGAGCTGTGGTAACCCGGGGGCAGCTACTCTCCAAGTAACTGCATATAACAGGTACCCCTTGCGGGCAATGATACAGTGGTGGACTGCTTCGAGTCCGGTGGCATGGACTTTTAGTTTTTTTCGCCTCTAGACGAAAAAAAAATTTAGTTTTAACTTTTAGTTTTTTAGACTACTGTTCGGAATCGTATGCTACACTGAGAAGGCTTCAGACACCAACACCAAAAATGTTGGGGCGTATTAGAAAAAAATGATAACTGACTAGCAAAAATGTCCAAAAAAATCTAATTTAATTTTAACTTTCTTTTAATTCAAAGAGTATTTATATATTGTGTGTAATATAAAGGTAAAATGATATATCAGGAAATTTCAGGGCCTATCTCTTTCGAAAATATAATTACCAACTTCAAACACTTTCAGTTTAAACTTGTTTGTAGTTTGTTATGATAGCTATATATTGTACACGCAAAATATACACTTTAATGTATCAAACAACACAAATATTTTATTTAAGTGAATAATATATTGGGACAAGTCAAATAATTGTGCCTATTTTGAGTGAATTGTTTGGAGATCATAAAAATATTAGAAATGGTGTAATAAAAATGGTTGTCTACTAATGGAAAAGCAGATCTATCGGCAAAGAACGTAGCCTATAAACACAAAGACATTATCTCCTAGTGAACTACTTGCCCACATAAAAGAAAAGAGAACTAAATCATGGCAATGTCGGTGGAACCGTATAGATGAAAAACCGAAAGTTATAAATAATATTGAAATTTAGTTGGTATTGTTGTGTTGTATGTTTGTAGTAGTAGCTTGTGGCGTGAGCGGTTTTGTAATGGGGCACGTGAGTGTGTATGTTTAAGATAGAGATAGAAGTATTAGAAATAGAGAATAATAACCACTTTTAATATATTATTTTAGTTATATAATAATTTAGTAAATTTACAAGATAATTAAAAATGTGATTTTCGAATTAACTAATAAATACACTGAATGAAATATTTAGTAGCTAGATTGATTTAACTCAAAGTTTACACTTAACCTGGCACTGATGTTCTCTCTGAATAATACTAGTAGAATGTCTAATTCAGACAGTCTCGTTTCAAAGCAGAATTTAGACTCTCTTGAAAGAATGCCTTCTCTTGTTAGTTCAAATCCTCCCGTATGAGAAGAGGTAGACAGACAAAGCTGACTAAGTTCTATGAACTCTTCTGTCACGGTGGTCTTCTACCTGAATAGTCCCTTTTTCCAGCGACTGTTAGAATATGTTTCAAATAATGATTTTCTTCAAATTATATTTGCAGATATAATTTCTGGCATCCATTACAATATCTTTCTATTTGCGAGGCGTCAATATGTCACAATCAGGATGCATCTCTACTGATACTTCTTCAGGTATTTTCTCAAAGTGGCCTTTGGTGAAAGAAACTGTATCACGCAAGATGGAAGGAAGTCAGACTTGGACAAGACAGCCTTATGCTACACTGTAGAAAAAATAAGCATGACCGTCAAATGAATTGCGCGCAATGCTAGAGGAAGGCCATTTGCTTTCGTAAAGAAAACTGATTTTTATTATAAAATTTAGAGTTAAAATTAAGTAAATTTTAATCAAAAAGGTAGAAGAATATTAAAGTAATCTCTTTTCTTTGAGAATGATATATTAATGTATTTACTGGCTAAGGAACTTCTATTACAATATAATAGTCCATAGTTTTATGAATTAGTATAGTTAATAACAAAAAAATATTAATTTATCAACTATATCTGGACTCAACAAAACTTATATGACTTCCAAAGATAACTACTTTCTACATTTGTGATATCCAAACTAGATTTGAATGTTTCAAACACAAAACATCTTAGATTAAATGTTATTCAGTTTTCTAAATGATATTTAATAATGATGAATTGATTAAAAACAGCATTTCATGTAATGTAGAAAAACGTCTCCCCCTTTTTCAATGTTAAAGTAAAATACAAAAAAATCTTTAAGCGGATGTTTACAAGTTAAAGCCACGCTGTTATTGCTTTATAGATGACTAACAATACAATTATCATGACTTTGAGTAGTGGGCTTAGAAAACTGAAACGTTTAGGATATGAACTACACTTTATAAAATGAATGTAAAATGGGTAAACGTTTAAAAGAAAATATATAAGGTACATCGTAAATTTTTAGCCCTTCTGATGCTGGTGTATTTGCCATTAAAAGCCCATCTAACCAAAAAATTATAGAAGGTACTTAATAACTATGAAAATACTCATCTGCCAAGCAAAGCCAACGTCCATAAATTCAAACAACTACTTTGTACTAACTAAAGCGAAACTGTTTAGTAAATACAGGGAAATATATATATATTATATTATAGTTTAATATAATTGGTGAGGCAAATGGGAAATTAAAATACGAGATTAAAAATTATATGGGAAAAATAAATATGTAAATTAAACTTAAAAAATGGATAGCAAATATTATCTATTATCACTCTCAATAAGCCAAAGGAATGGCGCTTACCTTAAAACGAAGAATCCTTGGTTACCAGAGTTTGAAGTCCCATGTCTCCTTAGCCCAATTGGGGAAAAGAGTAACAAAGTGAAAAAGTAGGAATGAGGAAAGAATTCGTATGTGTATCCAACTCTTTAAGTCTTGAACAATAAACTGCAATGTGGCTGATGAACGTAGATAATAATTAAATGGGCCCCCAGAAGCTGCACGCAGGAAACCAACCGAAAGTAACAACCATGTGATTTTACAATAAAGCTATGCAGACCCAAGAGAACTGAGCCGCTAACTCGTCAAAAGGACCAGTTTTAACGCTACTCAGGAAATCCAGAAGTAACAAACTTAAGTTTTCACAATCGACCTGGCATGAATTTTATAGGTATACTGCGATCTATTCAAGATAGTGTTGCATAACGACTTACTCCTTTGAGCTTAAAATGGCGACTGACGGAGAGAGGAGAAAATCATAGGTAACTACTCTAAGGACACGGCCTAACATATTAGTAAATTATTGTTAAGGTAGTATAATACCCCCGAAAACAAAATTATTGTACGCCATTGGTGGCAAATTTAAATTTATATTAAATACCGAACAGAAACATTCCATTTACCTTTTGGTCTTAAACTTAAAAAACCCAATCATTTGCAAAGATCTAGGCAAATATTATTTTTTTGTCATTTGTTTTCTTCCGTTTTAGTCAGACATATTTGGACACTTGCAAATTTTGAGCAATGCCACTTTAGTGGTTATTTGCAATTTAGAAGTATATTCTATAATAATGTTTAAAATCCTTGATAACTTAGAATTATTCTCGGTTAATATTTAATATTACAAATTCGACATAAAATATAATCAATTTGAAATTCAAATCTGGATTTCATTAAAACATAAAAATTATTTATCTTTATTTCATTGTCAATTTAATTATGTATACTAACTCATTTAATGAAGTAATTTAATATTATATTACTAAAGTAATTCATTTAAAACATAATATATCTGAGTTGTGTTACAATACTAGATGTTTCGCTTAAATCACAATCCAAATGTTATTTGGTTTAAAATAACACGGCTGAAATTACAATCAAACGATTGGTATTTACTGTTTACTATTTAATTAGATATAGACAATTATTTATTAGAAAATTTTCAATTGTATCATTTTGTTTGCAATTTTATAACAATTAATGTTTTATTAATTATTTGTTTATATTTCTAATGTGAATTCGACTTTTAAAATGTGATTAAAATTATAATTACATTTTAGCATTTTTAATTAACATATTATTTAAAAGTTATTAATTGAAAAGTTCTAGTTCGGTTCTTTAAATAAGAACTTCACGAGTTACAGATCTTGACTGAAATTTTCAAACTACATTGTTTATTTTAAGGAGCCAGTTGTGCTTCTTATTTATTTATTTCATCGCCATCATAATCTATAATCTCTTCTATCATCTAAGAGTTGTGAAGGGAGCTTTATACAATAAAAGTTCCAGATATCTTTCTGCAGCACCTTCCCTTCTTAAAAAAAATTCATTGTTTGCTTCCTAAATGCTTTGCGCTCTCCTTCTTCCATTTAATATGAGGTCTTCCTTGCGGACTTCTACCTTTAATTTTTGCCTCATAGATCCTCTATTACATTTCAAGGAGGTGACAAAACAACCAAATCTTTCTTCCTTCCAGAATCGTTTCTAATGGCTGACATTTAAAGGTGGAGAGGCTAGACCGGAATGTGACTTTTCTTACACTAACCCTAAAGTCAGCTTTCCCTCTACTCTAGGTTAATAGAGCATTTCCATTGCCCGGATCTGTTTTCTATGCGAGCTTGTTAAAGCCCAGGACTCACTCGATTAAATTAGGATACGAAAGAATATGGATCAACAGACGTACAATATTATTATCTTACTTTGAACATTTACATTACAGAATATGTGGATGGGTCTGCAATGCTGTACAACATCTGGTATTTTATCCGACGTAGCATGCATATTGATTTTCTTCTTTTCTTCCCGACCGGTTTCGGATTTCAGCCGTCCATCGTCAGAGTTCATTCACCAAGTTCGTGTAGAGAGTTCACTTCAACGTAATGTTTCTATTACATTCACACTTGGTGGTTTGTTGGTTGTATATGTGGGGAGGTTATAAGATTATGTTAATTCCATTTTGTCATTAAACACACACACACATAGTAACATAGCCTTATAAGATTAGGTTATAACGCCTAACATAGAGGTTATAAGATTATGTTAATTCCATTTTGTCATTAAACACACACACACATAGTAACATAGCCTTATAACCTCTCCACATAATTACATAGAGCCAACAAACCAACAAGTGTGAGTGTTACCGAAACATTATGTTGAAGTGAACCCTCTACATGAACTTGGTGAATTTGCTCTGACGATGGATGAAAATCCGAAACCAGTCAGAAAGAAAATCAATACACATGCTAAGACGGATAAAGTACCAGATTTACATTACACTTTGCACACTACCCACTCAGAATACATTTTTGTTTTGAAAAAGATAAATAAATTTATCGAAACGTTGGCAGGAATTCATTTTGTTTCTTTCACTTCTGGCCAAACCTCACTTCATTTTAATCACATATTTTATACTCTAACGGTCGATAAACAACCAAACACTAGTTAATAAATATAATAATGAGTGAGAGGAAATTCGTCCAACCCGAATTTCCAGCTGAAGGCGGGATGAATTATGTACCATATCATGCGGAGACGCTGCTGATTAATAACCTTATCAATGCAGGTAGCCTACGAAAGCAATTCTCGTATTTGTATCATTGCATTTTTGTAACTAAATCTCAGTGTACACTCACAGCATCTTACTGTATAAATCTAGGTGTTAGTAAATAAAAATGATATAATAATATATTGTTTGTAATATTACACACATTGTTCAGTCTGTCACTGGTAGTACGTTCATTCTGTTATTAGTATCCAGTATTATTTTATGTTCAGTCTAGTTTGCCACTTTTAGCTTTAGCGCATTAGCCGATGAACATAGTTGTTCATGTTCACTATTGGCAAATGAATCTTTTTTAAAAAATATCTTTCTACAACAGAAAGATATAATTTACATATATATATTTATATGTAATTGGATTACATATATATATTAGATTGAATTTTATCTTGGTTTTGTAATAATTGCAATATTCAGATAATTTTTTTTGTATAATGAAGTATAACGTTGTAGCTCATAATGTGTGTTTGATTTTTTTTTTGGTTATACAGCCTGTAGTTCAGAAGAATATATACATATATACTATATCTTATATACATATCTATCTATATATATTATGTAAATATAATACAATATTACCATATAATATAATATTACCATATATATATTTTACCATATATATATTGTACCATATATATATGGTAATATTGTATTTAGTATTATAATTAATCTGCAAAATAACTATATAACTACTAACATAGTGTACCCAAATAGGATCGGTTTTTGGATACTGCCTTGCGGAATAATTACGGTATAATTTGATAGGTTGATGGGTGATGTCGGTTGCCTCTACGTGGTGCCCCCTGGAGATTAGTTTTGACTATGAGCCAAACAATCGACATTAGGTGCAGAACAACAGATCGACTCAGGAAGTAGGTGTTTTATCTTCTATAGTAAGTAAAGTAAAAGTAAAGTAATGCCTATTTTTTCAGGCGGGCTTAACGTCCAACTACCAAATTAGGTGTTGCGGACGGGGGCGGAAGCACCTACTTTACTATTAACATTTTTTAAACAAATATAAAATTTAGCAGTTATACGCTGGACTCGAACTGGGGTCCTCGCACTTACAAGTCCGTGCTCCAAACCACTACACCAACACCCGCCCCTTCTTCTATAGTAAACACTGAGGCACCAATTTGAGCATAGACGCCTGAAGGGGGCAGCCCCTCCACTACACTAGGGTGTATAAACCTGAAGATTTCTGGTTAAACGTAAGCAAAAGAAGAGAAATACCAGACTCAAACATTTGGCTATGACATGGCGAGAAAACGGAACTTTAAAGTATGAAACTTAGAATGTGAGAGGTAGAAGAGGAAAAGAATAAGTAAGTAAGTACAATTTGATAGTTTGGAAAAAAGATAGAGCGAACGAATCTACCAACACCTGAAAGTGTCATAATTCAGAAGCGATTTAATGAAAACGAAATAAATAAACAGGAGCATATATTTACTTATATATAACAGCGATAATGTATAATAATGAAATCATTAGTAAAAATTCCAAGTTTGAAGATTAATTTATTAATAATAATTATGAAATTTACAGTAAAAACTTTAAGTGTGAGTGTTTCATAACAGATTTTTTTTATTTTAATAAAATACATTTCTTTCATTGTTAAATAAAAATCAATCATAATAATAAAGAAAATTATTCAGTAATAATAATAATAAACTGCAAAGTTTCCATTATGCAGACTAATATGGTGAAAGATTTATACCTTTTGTCAACCACTAAGTTCTGTCTGCTTTTGAAATTAAATCATATTATATATTGCATTTGAATGCTGCCACTTTGTGGGGAGTGGCAAGGAGAGTTTAAGGATATGCGGATCTTCTTCGATAGTCAAGCCGCACTAAGGGCTTTGAGTAAGCCTTGGAGGAGTTCGAAATTAGTGGAAGAATGTAGGAGAAGGCTTAACGCTTTGGATCGGAGGGGTATGGTGCATCTCTATTGGATACTCGGACATGCGGGAATAGAGGGCAATGAGAGGGTAGATCAGTTGGCCAGGGAGGGATCATCATTACCATTTTGT
The DNA here is from genome assembly GCA_011037195.1 of Triatoma infestans. Lineage (NCBI taxonomy): Eukaryota > Metazoa > Arthropoda > Insecta > Hemiptera > Reduviidae > Triatoma > Triatoma infestans. The sequence goes on along the minus strand of JAAEAF010003391.1, from coordinate 39,061 downwards.
GGTCCTGAACCAGCCCTGGCCGTCACAAAGATAGCGATAAACAGATTAGACTTTGGGTGATGAGAGTCTTGGAGAAACGCTGGGGGACACGCAGGGGTGCCTCCAAGCTAAAAGATTTATAAAAGCAAGTAAGCAGGGAATTTCGGAGTATCTCCTGTCCTTTAGCAGGGCAGGCCTGAGGACTTTGGTAGGGATAGTGACTGGTCACACTTGGGTCACACCTGTTCAACATAGGAAGGATGTCTAGTCTTATTTGTCAGAATCGCGACGACGGAGTTAGTTAAACGGTGTACCACTACTTATGTCAGTGTCCTCGTTTCGCTGGAACTAGGTTTCGTGTATTTGGGAGGACACCACTCTCGCAGGATTGCCTGGACGAGTTGGAGTTTAGGGATATCTTGGGATATTGTAGACTAACCGGTAGGTTACCGGGGGTGATTAATTAAGGGAACATGGGGGGTATCGGGGGGATAGGCTTAGGTCCCACGCCATTGGGCACCCGACTAATAATAATAATAATATATTGCATAGGATGCTATATTATAAATATTGAATCTCAAATAACACTTAGGAAAAGTGGGTTTCATATTTAACATTTTTATATTTAATAGAAATAAAATATAAACATATAATATATTCTTGTGAACTAAGATAGGAAAAACGCGTAACAGTGTGAAAGAACAGGAGGTAGATATCATCTAAATGGGGAGGATCCACGTAAGTCCTGGTCAATATCTAACAATAGAGTTTAGGTCCTACTATCCCCGAACCTTCCTAAAAGCTCTACTATACAAATGACCGTACAGCCAATAAACCTCTAAAGTACGTGACCGCCTATTCCTATAGAGCATTTGATTCTGAAGAATGTCATTGCTATTCAATTGAATATACCAGCCAATGATTTCAATAAGTTTGTTGTTCTAGCAATGTTCATTGTATGTCTAATGATTTTCTCATTTATTTTATTTTAACGTTCTTGCTGAGTCGGTTTACTGAGGTCCTGTCAAATTTTCGAAATTGAGTTTTAACAGGAAATACATATTTTGAGGTAACCTAAATACAAGAAATAAATAAAGTATGAACAAAATACCTCAAAAATGAAAAAACACCGAATGCTCCAATTTGATTTCGAACCATAATCGCAACTGACATTATAATATCGATTAACCGGAAGACAAAATCCTTCAACCGGAGGTGTGACTTTATTTCTTTATTTTCATAGGTTTTTCGCAATTTTCTCGACAACGGTTCCAACATTTTTCTTTAAACTTTGTGTGATTTACGAGGGTGGTTTGAAAAGTTCTCGGAATGTACTAGAAAGAAGTGTCTTACCTCGGTGGAACTGCTTTTATTTTTCAACATAGTCTCCCTGTAGACTAATGCATTTGGTCCAGCGATGTTCCAATGCCTTTATCCCATCTCGAAAATGAGATTCCTCCAGGCCTGCAAAGTACCTCTCCAATTCGGCTGTCAGTTCTTCCGTTGTAGGAAATCTCCGTCCACCGAGGAAAATTTTCAGCTTGGGGAAGAGATGAAAGTCTGATGGTGCCAAATCAGGTGAATAAGGTGGATGTGGCAACAATTCGTACCTCAGTTCATGAAGTTTTGCCATGGCAATAACACTTGTGTGCGGGCGGGCGTTGTCCTGATGAAAGATGACTTTCTTCCTTGCCAAACCAGGCCTTTTTTCGCGTATCTTTTCCTGTAGTTGGTCTAGGCGGTTTGCATAGTATTGCCCCGTAATTATTTGGCCAGCAGGAAGATAATCTATCAGCAGAATGCCTTTTGCATCCCAGAAAACTGAGGCCATGACCTTTCCGGCCGAACGTACTGCCTTTGCTTTCTTTGGTGGTGGTGACTCAGCATGTTTCCACTGCTTTGACTGCTGTTTTGTCTCTGGAGAATAGTAGTGGACCCATATTTCATCTGTAGTCACAAACCGGCGCGAAAAATCTTGTTGCTTGCGCTGAAAACGGGCCAGACTTTTTTTGGACATTTCCAATCTGGTGCGTTTATGGTCCAATGTCAAGAGCCGCGGCACCCATCTTGCCGATAATTTTTTCATTCCCAATTCTTCGGTTAAAATGTGATATACCCGTTCAGATGACATCCCTATAGCTTCAGCAATCTCTCGTACTTTCTGTCGACGATCCTCCATGACCATTTTATGCACTTTTGCGATAAATTCTGGGGTCGTAGCACTTTTTGGCCGTCCACAACGCGGACCATCATCTAAGCTCTCCCGACCAAATTTAAACTCGCTGGTCCACTTGGCAACAGTTGAATATGAAGGAGCAGAGTCCCCCAGTGTGTTCTGAAAGTCGGCATGAATTTCCTTTGCTTTCATACCTTTCTTTACAAAGTACTTAATCACTGCTCGAATCTCAGTTTTTTCCATTGTCACAAATCACTACGCGGGAACAACAACAAAGAGTCGTCACTACCACTCTCCTGCAGCAAGAGCACTGACGCGCCACGTGTTCACTCACAAAGGATGTGTGATTATTGCGCGGGAACCTCTGACATCTAGCGGTGGTTCCGAGAACTTTTCAAACCAACCTCGTATAAACAGATAAATATTTATCACTTTTATTTGAAAGATTTTTCCCGGGAAAATTTATTTTTGCGGGGGTTATGGAAGAAAATGAAACGTTAAGGTTTCCACTAAAATATCACTTCAGTACAATAACGAATCAACAACCTATATTATATTAATAACATTAGAATAATGATACATTTTCAAATTTGAAGAATATCGGGTTAACCGGAAGTGCGGCTTTAAAAAATTATGGAAAACACTAGAGTTTCTGTAGTCTTTCGTAAGTGTATTAGTAAATCGTTGAAAAAATCACAAAAAAAACGAAAAAAAAATCAGTCAATAAAGTGGTACTTCCGGTTGAGGAATTTTGTCAGATAAGTTTGGTCCCACCGTGATCCCAAAACGGAATGTCAAATATGAACTTTCAGCGTTTTTTTCGATTTTGAGCTATGCTGTTCAAATATATAATATACACGCATTTTCTGAGAACCACTTTTTTGGACTTTGGGGACGGCAAAACGTGTAATTCCGTTGAAAATTCGATATAGAAAATTTTAACAATTACAATACTTCCTCCTTACTAAGGAGTAAGAGGAAGTAAAAATCAATTTCGTATTTCTGGGCAACTAGTTTTTACATAGAAGATGTCTATCATCTCAACGCAACATTCCTTTTATTCTAAATTCCTATTGCCTCTCTTTCTAATCTTCATAAAAATAGTAATTGGACAAGGACGTTCGTGTTCTCAAAATTTATTGCATGTCCTAAAGTTTCGCTTGTGTTAGACATAATGAATATGCTTTTTATTTAGTGTTGTATTATAATGTCCTTGGCCTGTCCTATATATTTTTCTTTACACCTCATGTAATCTCATTGATATCATTTTTTTTTTTTTACTTTCTCTTATTCCTAGTAAGAGGAAATATTGTAATCGTGTCAAATTTTCGATATCGAGTTTTCACCGGAAATATCCGTTTTGATGTCTCCTGAGTCCAAAGAAGTGGTTTTTAGTAAATCTGTGTGTTGTGTCTGTGTGTATGTATGTATGTAAACAGCATAGCTCAAAAACTTAACAGCCTTAGAATGTTCAAACTTGATATTCCGTTTAGGTATCACCAAGGGATCTGACAGTACGTTATACGTCAAAATTCTTCAACCGGAAGTACCACTTTACTTGATGTTCATTTTCAATTTTTTGTGATTTTCTCAAAAATGGCTCCAACGATATTCTTGAAACTTTGTACATCAACTACACATACAATGAGCTACAACTTTTATTTGAAACATTTCTCCGTGAAAATGCATTTAAGGGTACTTTTTGGGGAGGGAACGGGTTTCCTCTAAAGTGCTATTTCAGTTTATTAGACAACTCTGTCAACTAAATAATGTTAATTAGAATTAGATGTGTTGTAGAAATTCCGAGTTTGAAAAAAATCTAATGACCGGAAGTGCGTTTACTTTACCACTTTACTAAATGATTTTTTTCACTTTTTCGCGATTTTCTCAAACATGGCTTCAATGGATTTTATTAATTTAAGGCCATTTTTAGGGTGGAGAAGGGGTTATGTTTTTTTTTCTAAAGTGCTATAATAGTTGATTATACAATTCTATCATCCAAACCAAATTAATTAGAAATAAATAGATGGCCATAATTCAAGAAAATTAGTTAACCGAAAGTGCGTTTTTACTGAACAGTTTTTTCAGTTTTGACAAATTTCATTAAATTTGGTACACTAGCTATAAAATTTGTCAATTATAATTTCGAGAACTGGAGTAGGAGAAAGTTGTGTGAGTATTTCACACCAGATTTTTTATCATAAATGAGGCTATTAGAAAGTGAGAAGGAGGAAAACAGAAGAATTTTCCGAGACATTTTCCGTGATAGCCTGCTTCTTTTGGTGGTCATCGACCGATTTCGGGAGTTCGCCCATCAGAAATCGCTCTGTGCAAGTCTATGTTATCATACTGTTTTACAAAAACATCCTGATGATGGGCGAACGCCCGTCGATGACCACCAAAAGAAGCAGGCAATCATGGAAAATGTCTCTGACAGAGAGAAATTATCTTCCCCCCCTTTATTTGCTTTGTTTTACAATCAACCATTCTGATTCTTCCAATGTTGGTTTAATAATCAAGCTAAAACTACCTACTGTATATAGGCAGGCCACTGATGCTGTCTCAATCCGTATAACTTGGTGCTTTGGTATGTAAGTTCTATATTCAATGGAATTATAATGTATATACAGCTTTTCTACACTTTATACTTTATGCAATATAGTTTGTATAATTCATTCGCGATTGTAACTACTATGTATATGGTTTAATCTAGTTAAAGTTTAAACTTGTAATGTTGTACGAGATAATTATCAACTAAGAAAAGGAAATTAACTATTCAAACATAGTGTATAGAATAGTTCTCCATTACATTCATTGGTTATGTAGATTTTCTAAATGTTATAAAACCACTGAAGTATCTAGTCACGTAACTCTTCATTCCTATAACATTAAACTCATGAATGTAAATATACTTTAGTTTGTTTGGAATTTTATTTACTACTACTATATAAAGAAAAACTTGTAAAGTATTAACATTATAAATAAGTAGGATTATATATTATAGTTTACTTCATCATTAAAGTTTCTTTTTTTGAATTTTACAACTTCATAATATATCTACATTAATTAAATAAGATAAATTCCTCTTGATATTTGATATTTTCCTTTAGGAGAAATGAATACGTAGGTCATTTCTTCAGAACTTATGACTTCCCTATAGGTATTTCACATCTTAACAAATGCAACAGACTTAAGACTTACAGAATAATTAGTAACGGCTTGGATTTAGGGAATATCCACAGGCCAACTGTAACTTATGCCTTTGAAACGTAGTTGGCGATGGTGTGTTGTTCGTGTAGTAGTACCGAGTAGCATAAGCGGTTTTGTAAAGGGCTTGTGTGTACGTATGTTTTAAAGAGAGAGAAGTATTAGAAATAAGTAAGAGATCACCACTGTTTTTAAAATATATATATTATTCTCTAAGTGAATTTAAATACTTTACAATATCACAACAATATGCTTATAAATATACTGAAACTATCTAGATTAAACTCTAATGTTTTAACTGGCACTGAATTTAAGAGAGTAATTCCTGTGACAAGTATTCTGATTGAATGTCTAATTCAGACTTGTCTGTTTTAAAGCAGAATTTAGACTGTCCAAATCTTTTCAAATATTGCTGTTATGTATGGAGGGATTATCTTATCCTTACTGTTTCTTGTCCCTTTGTCTCTTCAATGGCACTGACCTTAAATTATAGTACCTGACTCTAAAAAAACACTATTTTTGAAGGTATATTCACTATTTATTTTCCTAAATTATTTCACTAAAAATATAGTCAAAATTCACTAAACTATTTTTTCAAATTGCTACTTCCAGTACACCTTCATACATAATGTCACGTCTAACTGCACTGAACATACAAAAATTTAGAGACAACTACAAAACTGGGAATATTAAATATAATAATATGATTTAATTTTCTTTCTCAACCATATTGGGGTAATTTGTGGAAATGTAGGTTATCTTCTTTTGGGGAGGGCATCAACTATGACGGTTGGTAGCGCTCCCTCCAAACATTTTAATTTCTCTTCGCTGGCCACTCGAGATGGCGTTATCTTGTTGATTTAGAAAAATAAATTCATCACATGACTCATAGCCAAAGATTTCAACTGAAAATATGAAATAAACAATAGAGATAAAGTGTACAACTTTAAGGTGCGTAAATAGGTCGGTGATTTGTATGACCGGTTTCTGTTGGGATTAAGGTGATTGGAAAAATTGAGAGAACGAATCACTAAGCATGATTTCAAAGATGTCACTAAATCAAAATTTGAAAACCGGTTAAGAATATGAGTTATTCAAGTAGGGATTTTAGATTGTATAGGTTTCAGTTGGAATCGAATTAGAAATGAGTTGTAGGAGTGGGTTCCTTAAGCTTGGGTTTCAGAACTGCATATGGTCTAATCTCTTCAGTATAGCAAAAATATGAATTTGTATGTCCGTTTACTGGCTGGTTTGGAATTTCTTTTTATTTTATTATAAGTTCTTTTCTGCCTAATTGGTTTCAGAATCAATGTTAAAAGAGAGTAACCGTTAACTGATTTGTGATACTTGAGACTTGTGAAGTAACAAGCGTAAATTGTTTATTTTATTTATCTAGTAACAGCTGTTGTAATTAGCACCTCTCAATAATTTTTTTCATTCTCAAACTTGTCTCTACAGTCTGGGATGGCACGTATATTCTTTACCTTGTAGCATCCAATAAATTACCTTGACTAGCAAGGTATAATGGAGCCTTCGGTATAAAACAAGCTTCCACACATTCCCTGTTGGCCATCGATGCAGTCGTCGAGGGAAAGAATGTCTACCTAGTTGCGTCAACCATTCATTAACAAATTATTTTGGTTACTTATGCGTAAATATTCCTCCGGTTCTCGAATTAAATTGTATAGAAAATTATTTCGTGAAATCTTCTTTACAATATGTTAATATCTTATCTCATGCACTCAACCTTTTATTTTAAAATATATGTTCTGCCTGAAAGTTATTTGCATTGAAGCGGAAGTACTTTTACAAATATACCTTCTACTGAAAATGTATACCTTCTAATTGAAGTGTTGTATTCATGTTTATATTCCTAACCTCCTTAAATTACTAACGAAAATTACCTAACCTAATCAAAATCCTAGAAAATATGTATACACTATTTACATTCACTCATATCATCACCATTCATCCCGATAAATAACATAATATTGTCTAATAAATCAAGCATACTAATAAATACATTCACGCTAGTTAATACATTCATACTATAAATACATTCACCTAACCCTTAAACTTGATAATAAAAATTAGTTCTCTTTAAAGCAAACGGCCTTTCTTGTTAGAAGACGCTTCTTCTAATATTGAGCGCAAATCATGTGACAGGCCTGATTGTTCTCTATATTGATGAAGTGCCTGGCAGCCGTCTAATATGTGCGTTACGGTCAGTCCTTATCTCAGTCCATGAGCACCTCAATCTTCTGGCTCCTATTAGGAAGTGCCATGGGTCATTTATGTGTTTCCCAAATTCTAAGCCTCGTAAATTAATACCGATTCATGTCGCGGGAAATTTGCAGTTGTTGTATTTCGCACACATACATTGTTAGCGTTCAATGTTTCATTTAGGGCATCCCACTGTTTGCTGCCATTTTCTAATTAATTTTTCTTTTTTCGGATGTTCCACATCCGAACAGTATTGAGGCGTAAATTGACTAACAATAATAGAAATATGTATTGAAAAGAATACTTTGCTTAAACTAATTTTATTTTTTTATTTACAGTACAAGGAATAAAATTAGCATTCTTTTGCAGTGAGTTTACCATGCTTACAAATACAAATAAAAAAAATGAAAACAGTTACAAACAAAGTATTTCTGATAAAAAACAAAATATTAAAAAAATATGAAAAATAATAACTGAATAGTATAAATTCTGAAATGAGAAAACATCTCATATATACAGCTTGATTACAGAAAGTATAAATTTCGTTAATTATTTTCAGGCATGAAAGTAACTAAAGAAATTGATTTTGATGCATGAAAATAATAAAAGATTTCAAATTTCTTTATCTGCATTACTGAAACTAATGTAGAAATAATGAAGAAATATCTATTGATAATTGTATAATATTCAATAAATGAATTCTACAGTATGTCCATAAATGCATGCTGGAAGATGTTTAATCAGTTAAGGGTGCGTGCATTAAGTTTAATTAAAGATCTGGAAATGATAAAACTAAATTAGCTAACAAATTAAATCATTAATATTCTTGAATTCTTAGATGATGGAGTTAGGAAGATTGCCTATTAAACCACAATCTCACCGCAATCTAGATCGTGTATTGTGGTTCCCATCTATATTAGTGTGCTACCATGAAAGTTGTTGACAGTATCAGTATAGGAATCTTGGAGTACAGTAGTTGAATCTATGTAGTAGTGGGCTATTTTGCCTGCGGGAATGTAACCTAAGTAGCTGCACAAATTAATTGCCGCTACAAGCGCTAGATATTATGCATGAGTATTACGTATGTCAGTGAAAATGTATCCCAATTATTAGATTGGGAAACTCAGAGGGACACCAAAGGGCCCTTTATAGGAACGGCTACCCCAATTTCCGTTACCCAGTTGTTTCGAAATATTCCACATACTTGACTATAATGTTTGTACACTTTATGTCATTTCAAGTACACAAGTTTTAGAAAACTAAAAATTCAATTTATTTTTATAGGAGTTCTTTATTTAGACTTAAACGAATCGAATTCCAGATGGGCTTTAAATACAATTATCGTTCAACTAGACTTGATTGCAGACGGTCAGCTAATACATATTTAAATAAAATTCAAGAGTAAGGCTAAGAAAATACCCTGTACAAAGATATACTTAATTTTTACAGGCAATGACTCTAACACAAAATTTTGGCGGCTCTTTTGTATAACCATAGACATTTAATTTACTAAAACTGTTATTGTAATATTGTTGCACCATATTAATTAGGTAGTTCTTGTTGAATTAGATTAACTAAACTAATGCCTAAAAGAGCTTAGTTTAAAACCATTATTATATGTGATGACTTGATCAAAAATTATCTGCACTTACGTTTACTGCGCAAGAGAAAGCCAGCGTTGTGGACAGACTTTATTTTTACCGGGCTAGACAGTGTGTGGAAAACAAACTCCGCCCAAGCTTCCTCCACTTCGGCATTTCCTATTAAAGAAAGTGGAATAAAGCTCAGGACGCATTCTACCATAACTTTATAGTTGACAATAATCATTCTATCACGAATGTACGAGTTTATATCGCCGCTTTTGCCATATTTCTCGCCCTAACTCGTTATTACTCACTTCTCACTTACTTTAACTCTATATAGTCTGTTGGTTATAAGTTTATTTTTTAGTATACAAGACCTACCAAAGATTCCCAGTAGGTGTATAGCCCATAAAGATAAAGCTATTACAACCACTTAACTAATATAACTTCTAAGTTAACTATGACATTAGTTGTGTGCTTTAGTATATAAACTTACATTGATGGGTCACATTAATGAAGGTAGCAGGGCTTCGAAAGGCTGTGACGAGAATAATGAACAAAGAAATCCCAGAAAAGGAATTGAAGATCGAGAGCATGGAATAACAAGTATTGCAAGACTAAAGTTTTCGTGGTTACATGGTGATGCCAACAAGGGCGTGCTTCGAGTTGTTAAGTGGAAAATCAGACTGACAGAACTTTTCGTTTCTATTTATTTTTATTTTCAATGAGTGAACAGTTTATATTTGGAAATATCAAGTTATAAATTGTAGCCTTTTAACCACTGAAAGTTGTTTTCCATTATCTGTAAAGAGCATTTGCAGATGTAAATTTATTTTTTAACATCGCTTTCATAATAAAAATGAAAAGTAAGAATCTAAATCAATTAAAATAATACAATTCTTTGTTTTATATTTATTGGATGATACCTGGTTTTGAAGAATTCTACATTTCTGGGAGAATAATAGAAATGATATCAGTGTTGGGGCCCGATTAATGAACATTATACTCTTCATTTTGTCAAAATAAATAAATTCAAAGAAAGAAACATATTTCTGGAGTATAATCGAATTACCGTGCATTCATGAAACCCTTAAAAAATTTTGATGATTCATAAACAGAGAAGTCCAGTTGGCAAAACCCAGTGCTAACTATGAACTAAAAAAATTTAGTAGAAGGACAAAATAGAATAATCTTTGAATGAATTCCACATTTTATTCAACCCCTAGATTAGTTGGATCATTTCCAGAAAATAGAATCTTAGATTAGTTTTATACAATATCAAAAGGGTGCAGCACTTGGATTTTTTTTTTTCTTTTTATGGTAAATAATGTTTTCCTCGCTTCATAATAGAGCATAAAATTTGTATGAAAAAATTCTTCTAGATATTTTTTTAGAAATGACACAGAAATAAAAGGAAAATAAATTATATTTGGTTTTCTAATTATTTTTAATAACAATCTCTAAAATTAGCCAAATAAATTATTACATTGAAATAATACATTATATTAAGAAATGTAATAGCAAATAATTGAAATGAAATTCAGACACATTTTCATTGTGAGTGATGCTGCTATAGACACACGTTATATTATTAAACTGATGCTTGATTTCCCATGTTGACTATGGAGAGGGTTATGTCAATATTGAAACACCATTGACACTTGTCGGTTATGACAATTTATTCGTTATAGACTGTGATTTATCCAATTCAGTCATGGTTTATATACCATTTTAATTTAAAAAGATGTTTTTCTTGTTTATATTTTACTTATCTTTTCTATAACTATTGCATTTTTATTCCATATTTTACTAAGTCATTGACTATTGCTGGGAAATGAAATGATTGTTTTTTTAAAAATCGGAAACAAGACATGGGTTATGCACACACAAAAAAATTAGAAAAAAGGAATATTTTTTTTTTGTCTATTTATATTTACAATCTGTAATAATACAATAAGTAAATGCAGGCTTAGAAAAATGTGGCTTGAAAGAGGTGGCCAATGCCACTCTTCCTGGTCCTCTTCCTATGACAGGAGTTCCCTTGGCCACTGGCGCTTCAAACATCTGGTAGGATTCCCAGGAATGGTTAGGGAGGACAGGTTTATGACATGCGGGTTCGTGTGTGTTCCTAGTTTGCTGTAGAATCGTTTGTAAAGTTGTTGTGTTAAGTCGTATACAAATGGGATTTGAAGGTCAGTATGTAGCGTCATGTTAGAAACATAGTATATGGGCATTGTGTGATTATTCGCAGTATCTTGTTCTGTATGGCTTATATCCGTTTAGTGTGTGTCGGTTTGGCAGTTCCCCAGAGTTGTAGTCCATAGGTCCATATTGGTCTTGTTATGGATTTGTAGATTTGAACTTTGTTTTTCAAGTTTAATTTAGATCTTTTGTCAAGTAAGTGTTTTACTAGAAAGTATCTGGTTTTCATTGACTGTCTAGTTTTCGTTACCTGTGCGTTCCAAGTCAAGCGCTTATCTAGGTAGCGTCCAAGGTATCGGATGTCTTTTTCGTATGGTATAGGAGTATTGTTAATATACACAGTCGGACAGTTTGATCGTCTGAGGGTTAATGTTACATTTTGTTTCATTAATTTTTATTTTCCAAAGCTTAAAGTGTTCCTGTATAAGGTTTAAATGGTCCTGTAGGAGTGAGGATGCAGTGGTGGCGTCTTTGTGAGTTAAAAGTATTGCTATGTCGTCTGCATATGTAGCCAAAGCCCCACTGGGCCCATATAGCTGCCCTAAGAAAAACAACAAACCGGGTCTAGAATCCAGACCCATGTCTAATACATCTAAGATTCGCTGCAGTCCGAACAAGTCGGACAATTATCTTAAAGAGGAATAGTTTAAGCACTTCCACAGACATCCTGTTCTGAAACCAAAGGACCTGACCTACTTTCGTCAAAACCTAAGCAATCTAATCATAAGATGGATGGATGTTTCCTCCACTGACTCACAGACTCTACAAAGTGTATCCGGCATGAGCCCCATTATGTAGTGATGTCTCTTTAAACCTTTATGTCTAGTAAAGGATACAACCAGATGCCTGAGAGAGTTTCGGCTAAGTCACACATCTCACTAAGAGCTCTGTCCGGACTTTCGATGAGCATGAGCATCATGGACTGCCGACAACCAACTGTGCTCATTCATAACGGTGAATGCTGCAAAGCTATCCGTGACTGGAAGCCTGACAGACCTTATGACAGAGAAGACAAGCAAACAGGCAGGCTCCAGACACTGCAAATTTAATAAAATCATCAATAAAACATTTTAGATGCTTTAAAACAAATAGCTAGTATAACAACTCCCCTGGTGGGGTGCTATTATATGTAATAGATTTTCTTGCAGTTAGGATTTATTAGTAAGGATAATAAGATCCGTTTCTACAGAATAAATATCACGGGTTTGTGGTGAACTAGGATTCGTGATAGTAAATGGTTGCTATGACCAATCTGTTCGCTCAGGGAGTGACACAGATTGTCAATCGTCGCTCGTCGAGTAGAGTGGCCTGGCCCTCTTGCCTACGCACACTACTATATCGCTGATCGTTGTATGAACAAACGGCCTGGCTCTTCTGCCTAGCGCAGATGTCCTGAAACGATGATCGCTGGATGGGCACACGCTCTGGCTGTCTTGCCTAGCGCAGATGCTCTGAGAAGTCAGTTAAGGGCCTGCCTAGCTAGCGCCAAAACTATTAGAAAAGGTTCTAATCGCTGAGTACTTCTCGACCATTCTGGCCCTGGGTAGCCCTTTATATACGATTCTGAGGTGGTAGGGATGGTGTCCAGTAGGCGGGTCTAGTCGGTGAAAGTTCTCCCCTCTGTAGTGTGGAGTAGGAGAGTCCTAGTGTAGTGGGGTGTGCCTCCCTAGTGAAGGTCCACTTGGTGCAAACCTGGTGGCCGGGCGGAGAACTGTTGTTACACTAGTAAATTTTAATTTTCTTTTTTTTTTTATGTTCCTTTGACGTAAAAGATGTTGTAAGTTTCAGTATCTCTATATTAAAGCTTTTGTTAAAGACAGGAAACTTTGTCGAAACGTTGGCTTAATTGATTGTTTAAAATTTTCTTTAAAGTTTTCTGATGTGAATACTTGTTCGCCCTAAACAAATGAAAATATGTAAAACACTGCGTTCCGGCAAAGCATTATATTTATTTTGATTCTAATTTTGAAGAAAAGAATCAAAAACTAAATTAATTTTAAAATGAGCGTAATTTTTTTGTAATATTAAAGAAATAAAACGTTATAAATAAATTTATATATCAAGTCAGATAAAATAAAGTGTATAGTGTTTACATTAATTTAGTTATGTTAATTTTTGTATAAAATAAAGAGTAAGTAAAGGTGGATTACATTTAATAGATAACAGAGATGAGTAAGTGAGTTTTGCTGTGCAACGACTTTGCTCGTCAGAACAAAACTTCCACTGTTGCAGGGGGGCGCCAACACACGGGAATGGCGCACATTCTCTTAGTAACTTTAGCAATTATTCCCACTTCTAGTTACTTGCAATGTAAGGGGAGAGACTGACTTCACTCTGACACCAACTGAATCAAATAATCAACATCCAAGCCAGCACATCTTCTTTGCTCTCCCGCCACAACTTTGCCATCACCCCGATCTTATCTCTCTTTCTGTCTTACCCCTATATCTCCACTGAATTACTTTAAACTTGTGTTTTTTCCTCACTTTCCCTCTTTCTTTTCTACTTAATAAACTAGAAAACAGTTTAGAATAAAAGTTAGTTTTGGTAAATAAACTTTAATTATCTTGCACAAAAGTTAATTAAAACTGAAAATATATTTTTTAATTTTAATCATTTGTGTTTATTTATTCCTCTAGTACAGAAATTATGGCAATTTTATCATTTCATTTCAGAAATTCACATGAAATTTCACAATTCTGCCAATCACTGCTATTGATGATTATGCATGATAGTTCATCATGGAGTCTTCCAAAATGTAACATTTTTTCTTACTATTTACATATATTCTGTTTCACTTTCTCTTATTTCTGGTAATATGCGAGCGCGCCAAATTTTCGAATTTGTGTTTTCATGGTACGTCTTTTTTTTCTTTTTTACTTTGAATGCTATTGAATTTATAATGGGAGAGTAAGATGGAGAGAATTTAGGTCTAGTTGATGAAATGAGAAGACTTTGTTAACACTGGTTAACTAGTATATTAATAAAGAGACACAGTCTGCCTGGACATTACAGTAGAGAATGGTTAAGGTAGACTGGAATGACACGTAGTGACTAGCGAGATTGAAATCTAGTGAACTGTATATTTCTAGACTGACCGTTGCTGTATTTATCTGGTTTCTCCCACTCCAGTTCGAGAGAGTGGTTGGTTTCGTTTCTCTTCTCTCTACTCTCTTTGGTTGTCTTCTCTTTACTCTCTTTGGTTGTATGTATTTATCACTGTTATTTGAAACATTTTTCGAAATATTAGTATTAAGGATTTCTGGCATAAGGCTGCACAGTAAACTGTCAAGTTTTATTGAATTGACCGAAATCCTGCCTCGTGACTGACAATGTACATCCATAGGGTGCTATATACTAAGAAAACCCTTCCACCCAAATTAAAGAGTAATATTAAAAAAAAGCTCAATAATCGTTACAGGTTCATCACTGACTTTCATTGTTTAGTAAAAACACGCAATTCTGAAGTAAACTGAGAATATTGGTAAAAGATAACACGTAAAAGAAGTGAGCGGTGCCTAATTTTCAATTCCATGCATGTGTTTGGCAGAGCAGGTGACAAGATCTAAGTCTTTCTTCCCGCTGCCCTTCTGCCAAAGTTGTAGCCTTGTTTTGCCATGAAAAACCGTTAATTGTTTTTTAAGCCCCGCCCATTATATACAGCCATTTATGTGCAAGATGGAGGATGAATTAGGCATATTCCTATTCTGTTTGTTGATCCACCCTGTTTCTTGTCAGTATTGATTTAGCATTCAAGTTCCTGAAAATACTATCCTGAAGAAGTCTAATGCAATATGGGCTAAACGTTAGTTTATAACAAACCAAGTCTCACTTCGAAAATCTAAATGTTTTCCATGAGAGTGGCTACTGGAGTCCGAAACATCATCAGGTATATGAGTTTTCTGAACAGATTTTTTGTAGAATACATTGTAATCCAATCAGATAAATGCATTATAATAGTAATTTTATTTTATTTCATTTTAATCTACATGCTCCATTGATATTACATGTAATAAGATTACAAAATTTACAATTTAAATTATTTGAATATACTGTGAAAATAAATTGTTAATGAATATGTACAATTATGGAAATGAATAATTACTGCCGATAATAATTCAAGAAAGTACAATAAATAAATAAAATAGAAATGTTCAAAATTTAAAGTTTTTCAAAATCCCATTTATTCAAAAATTTGATGAATTCCTGCATGATCACCTGGTGTTTTGGCAATGGCCAACGTCTTCCAATTCTCAATACATAGCTGATAAGCCTAGCTCTGGCGCTTTCTAACAGTGGACAGTTATGTATTAGATAGGTGAAATCCTGAACCATAGAACCTGTAGGATCACAAGGGCAGTAAGATGAATCTATAATATAAAGATAATATATAATATAAAATCTATAGAGATAAAGTCTGCTTGTACCATACCTTGTTAATACTTGGGTTAACCGGTACTTGATTTTTAGATTCATTTCTGTCTTACATAAACTTGTGCGATAAATTTCTTATTAAAATTCCCTTTATGTGAATTTTGCCACATTGTTTCCCTAATCTTCAAAGTTTCTTTTCTCTAATTCACTTTTGCTATACAAATTTGGAAACTTCTTGTAGGGATGTATTAATTGTATATCCTTGCGTCCTTCCTTACCAAGACGATCAGCTTCTTCATTTCCTGAAAATACAGCATGTGATTTTATCCAATCTAATCCGATCCCTATTTCTTTTGCTTCCAGGTCATCTATTTTTCTGAGGATACTTTCAATTTCTTAAACTGTCCAAAGTAATATGGCTTTCTGTGGAAACCCTTTTATTTCTTGAGAAACCTGAACTATTGTTCTGAATCCATTCCAAACTCTTGCTAATTGCTAAGGCCACGGCTTGATTATTGGAACACTTATTGTCAAATCGGAACATTTCTGCATGAATTTTATTGTTCTCAAAATAGACTACGAACGCACAACCTACGCTAACATCTATTCTAGAACCAAATATGTAGACCATCTATTCTAGAACCGCCTAGACTCGCATTGCTATCAGTTTCCACCAAACTTTTAATTGATTTAAATTTTGTTGGGCGCACTAGTCGGAATAGGGTACATCCTGATCGAAGTTTTGAAAATCATTCATGTTCAAGATATGTCCTTTCATCACCATACATAGATCACATATTTCTCTTGCTTTAATCGAGACGGGTTCTGTGCCAGCCACTACACATGAAGCTTCATAGGGGATATTATTCTGAACTCATTATATTGTGTGGTTTTGGACAATATAATAACCACGTGGTTGACAAAATACAAATCAAAACTTAATAAATGAAATTCAAAAGTTATTAAATACATGACTAAATTGGACAAGCAACGTATAGTTGCAAATGAAAAACATATTTAAAAAAACCAAATTTCAATCACAGGGACTCTCTTAAATTCTATAAAAGTTTCAACAAGTATATAGTAGCAATTATATTCATAGGTAAGCTAAATTGTTTACATTAGAATACTTATGCTGTAATAAATTAATAAAGGTTTTAAATGCATATTGTAAAAATGATTGTTACGTTTGCAGGATTTCAAAAAACCCCCGAAGAGGACACGTGAAGGTGTCGAAACGTAGGGTGTACAATTATAATGTAATAGTTTGAAACTTATAATAAAAAAATTTTGAACGTGAAGGCTGTTTAAAGGTTCATGAAAATCTCCAATAATTAAAAATTCAAATACAGCCTATACAAAATCAAGGAGCTCATCCCAATTAAATTTTCTATTTATTATTATTTCAGTTCGGAAACAATTTCAATTTTTATTTTCCGTTTAAATAAATTGATATCTCATTTAATGATCTCTTCCGAGTAATTTGCAGCACCTTGGATTTTTCCCCATTGAAATTTATTTTTCTCTCCCTTGCCCAGTCTGTTATAAATAGAAGAGCTTCATTACCGTCCAAACGTACATACAAGTAGCTTTTTTTTATTGTCATCAATAAAAAATTCACCATGTGATTAATTATAAATAGCATATGAGTCACCAAATGTCATTGTTTTGTGACTAAGTAAAATTTTTTGACTGTCTCTCTAAATCTCTTATTTTTAGTTTTACGATTACCAATCATGTTGGATTTTTAGTTCGAAATTTACAGATTTAAGATTTGCATTGTTGTAAAAAAATGACTTGAAATAACTTATCAGATAAATAAGTTAATATTTATTTAACTAAACCCTTGTCAAAAAAGAGAAGGGGTATAGCAAAAACTGAAAATTACATGAAAAACCCCTCAGCCAATAAAGAAGTGAATATTTTTTAAAAATAAATATTACGATTATCCAGATCTGAGGGTAAGCCATCAAGATATTAGCTGGATAGTAGTTATGTGAATATGTAGAAATACGGCCGATTATAATGTCAGTGGTCTAGAAAGATGATGACAACACAAATGCTGATATAAAACTGTATTGTGGTAAATGCTGTATGGTTTTTCACACACGACACAAAAAGAGTGAGAAAGAGAGAATGATCAAGTGAGAGAACGATATACACATGCTCTCTTGGACAATTTGCCAAATGGGGAAGCTCAGTAACACAGCTAGTATTTTATTGGCATATGTCCTAATGGGAACCGCTTTAACTTTCAACTGCCATCACATCCGCCCGGATAATCCTCAACATTCACAACTATTCCTACAACTTTCTTGTTGTTCATATTACCACAGTTTGTCATCCATTTTCTTATAATTTCTGTATATTCTAAAATATATATATATATATATTAAATTACAATATATATATTATAAATATTTACAATATATAATACAATACAATACAATATATATATGTTGTGGTGGTTGGTTCCGCTGAGCTAGAAAGCATCAGATATGTATATATATACAGGGTGTCCCATGGTATATGGATAACGACTTTTTATCGGAAACTAAGATAGCTAGAAAAAAACTAAAAAATATGTGTCCCCGTAGTTTCTTGTTAGAAAACCAAATTTAATTAGCAAATTTGTTTTGGTGCTTCCAGAAGAGAGATACAGGCACCAACTTCATTTTTTCAAATGGAGAAGTGTGAATTTTATTTAATAAAGAGATTCCTCTATTTTTTGGAAGAAAAATTTACTTGAACGGTTTTTTTCTTTGAATGAAAACATGATTTTTATACTCCTCATTAATTTCAGATCTTGCTCGAACTGGCCCCCACCATTAGAGATGCATACACATGCTTTTTCCTGCCAATTGTGCCTTACGACCAAAGAAATAATCTCTAATGGTGGAGGCCAGTTCGAGCAAGATCTGTAATTAATGAGGAGTAAAATTTATAATAAAATAGTACTTTTCTTCTTATTCAATCAAAAAACCGTTATAATATCATTTTGAAATTTCTTATAAGTAATCATGTTTTCATTCATAACTTGTAAAATATCGCTCAAAGAAAAAAAACCGTTCAAGTAAATTTTTCTTACAAAAATTAGAGAAATCTATTTCATAAATAAAAACCACACCTCCCCATTTGAAAAAATGAAGTTGGTGCCTGTATCTCGTTTCTGGAAGCAACAAAACTAATTTCCAAATTAAATTTGGTTTTCTAACAAAAAACTACGGGGACACGTATTTTTTAATTTTTTTCTAGTTATCTTAGTTTCCGAGAAAAAGTCGTTATCCATATACCTTGTGACACCCTGTATATATATATATATATATATAAATTGCAATATAAAGAACGGATAGTGTACGAAATATATACATTGAGGTTTTTGTTCTTATTTTATCTCCTGATAAAGTTTGTAATACATAAGGAACATTATTATAATTTCATGTTTATACAATTCCTATTATAGTTAGCATTATGAAAATAAATTTTGGAAATATACCTCGTTTCCAAAGTCCATCGTTACTTGAATAAGCGATATTTTTGACATTGTTTAGATAGGATGGTGGGAGGAGGTTTAAACAATAAATAATAACTTTCAAATTTTCTTAGTCCACTATCGTTGTAGATATATATGTATATAAATGAGACTGACCATAGTTGGCAGACTCGGTTCTTAAAAATCGAAGAATCTTTTTCAAAGCCCTTCTATTCTTAAATTGATTAATCACATGAATTATCACTGTGGATAAAAAATGAGTATGTTTTAACAATTTCTGATCAGAAAATAATGGATTAGACTTTGACAAGCAAACCCCTAACCTTTGCTACCCGATAAGAGTGAAATTGTGCTCTTTTTATTGATCGAATGAATCCAGTCGAGAAAAAACAAGTTCACAACAAGAGGAAAATGCTCGAAGCCAACTTCTAGACGACAACTCAAAAAATTTGAGCAGGTGAATTTCGAGTACACTTTAATCAGCCTGCAGTGTCTTCTAAATTACCATATTTTCTTAGCTATAGCTCATTTTTACTTTTTTCTTACTCCTACCTAAATAAGAGGAAGTATTGTAATAGTGTCAAATTTTCGATATGGAGTTTTTACCGGAAATATCCGCTTGGAAGTTTCCTGAATCAAAAAAAGTGGTTTCTATCAAATGGTCTGTTTGTGTATGTATGCATGTGAACAGCATAGCTCAAAAATGAAAAATAGTAGAAACTTCAAACTTGATATTCCGTTTAGGTATCACCATGGGATCCGACAGTAGGTATGTCAAAATTCCTCAACCGGAAGTACCATTTTACAAGATTAATTTTTTTTTACTTTTTTAGCGATTTTTTCAAAAATGGATTCAACGATTTTCTTTAAAGTAGGAATGTATACTATACATACAAAGAGCTACAACTTTTATTTGAAACATTTCTCCTGATAATGTCATTTAAGGGGGCATTTGGGGGAGGGACGGGGTTATGTTTTGTCTCTGAAGTGCTATTATAGTTGAATATACAATTCTAGCATCCGAACAAAATTAATTAGAAATAAATAGATGACCAATATTCCGAGTTTCAAGACAATTAGTAAACCGGAAGTGCGTATTTACTAAACAGTTTAATTTTCGACGAACTTCGACGAATTTCATTAAATTTGCTACACTAACTATAAAATTTGTCAATTTCAATTTTGAAAACTGGAGTAAGAGAAAGTTGTGGGAGTAATTCATACCAGATTTTTTTCCATTTATAGTCGCTTTAAAACAAGTGGAAACCAATCTAATGAGCAAAGAAACATCCGGTGATAGAAGTTTGTATCTATTATTCTTAGCTGAAATTAAACAGTTTCAATTCCAGCATAACGGCGAATATGTTTTAATGAAGAAGTGTTTATTATGTTTAAAAAAACAGAAATATATAAACACGAACACTTTTGACTCGACTTAAAAAAACAGCAATTAGAAAATCAATTACATTATGGAATTTTATCAAAAATAAATTCAATGAATTATTAAATCAGAATAATTACGTGTTGTGTTAACAATTTAGGAAGCCTGGTTGGTATTTGATCATGAGATAACACAATATATGAGAATGTATAATTGTTACAATGTGGGTTTGGTGGAATGAGGGAATGAGGGTAATGGTTATACTATTTATAGATACACTGTAATTAATTGTAATAGCGAGTTAATAGATTTAGGACATAAAACACGTTATCCAAACTCATGTTGTCACTACATTATACATGTACGGTGATGATAGCGTGGCGTTCAAACAAGTGTTTAAACACTGACATCACAACACTACCCTTCTTTAACAACACAACAGCTAATAATGTTCTATACAACCCCACTATCGACAGCTGCTATTTATTAATTTTTTTTTTTTTTTTTTTTAGCCAGAAATTATAATATTAAATTTTATCATTCAAAACTAGTCTGTATAAATATTAAAATGAAATTTAGAACAATGAAAAGAATGTTTTATAATTAAATATTTCAGTAAATCCCATTTATTGATGGATTTTTGTAATTAAAATAACAACCAACTAACTCGGACAGTTAGATTGGTTTAAGTCAAAAACAAAATTAATTAAAAACTATTTTTATATTGCATAGCATTTATATATTCAATTTTTTTTTATTTTTTATTTATTTCAAAGTTATTACTTTGTTCGTTTAAATTTGTGGCGATAAAAATGATGTCAATTTAACTATGGAAGGAAGAAGGAAGTCATAAGTTTCTCTCATTGTCGGTTCTAATTAAGTTATGCCAATGACAAGGCAATTCTTTTTTAGATTTCCTATTTGCAGGAAAACTACTAGAGATAAGGATTAATATACATATATGAGTTCAAACAGATTAGAGGCAGGTAGATTGTAGATTGTTGTAGGGGATTATAGCACTGCGACCGGAAAGATCTATTGTGCCCGCCCGGAGCTTCTCTAATGCACAACCGGCCTCCAAGAAATGTTCTCTAGCTACAGACAGCACTGCCCATCACTGAACAGTGAGTTGTAGAGGGTCTTAGGAAGAGAAAATCTAAGGGCAGCATGCTGAATTCGAATCCGGGACCTCCACGTTGCTAATCCAGCGTGCTACCACTGAGCTAATCCCTCCTTTCTCCCTTGGGTTACTTCATTTAACCAGGAACGGAGACCCTAGTT
Organism: Triatoma infestans; assembly: GCA_011037195.1. Taxonomy (NCBI): domain Eukaryota; kingdom Metazoa; phylum Arthropoda; class Insecta; order Hemiptera; family Reduviidae; genus Triatoma; species Triatoma infestans. The sequence goes on along the minus strand of JAAEAF010003391.1, from coordinate 17,162 downwards.
TGTGTACTGTGTTTGTCCCTGTCTGTAAAGTGTAGAGGGTATGTAGTTTAAGTGTACTGTATACTGTTCTGGTATTGAGCTCTGGTAACCCGTGCGGGCGCTACTCACCAGGTAATTGCATGCAACTGTAGTGGAAGAACGAAATCGAAAAATAATTGTTTAAAGTTTAGAATATTTTATAGTATCCAAAATTGTATTTTTGTAAATATTTTATAATTATCTTAGTGCTATGAATTTACCTTCAAAATGAGTGTATCGTAGAACCAGGTATATTAAATCTAGGTAATTGCTATTAGGAAAACAAAGGCACAAAAATCCGTTAATATAATACAATGCGACATGGCTAACTGTTTTTTGTTAGAGAGCATTCCTTAGAACCGTCTCACTTCTGCTTTCAAACAATACAGTGGTATTCTGCTTCCAAAGCCAGAACAGAACACTTCAGGAATCGCTCTCTTAGTATCAGTGCCAATTTCACAATAAATTAAATAAGTTTATAATATCAAATAACTTGTAGTTATTATTTGAACGATTATATTTAATTGTTAACAGTGGTGACTTCTTAGTTATCCTTAATACTTCTATCTTTTCCTCAAACATACTTACAAGCCCTTTATACAAGACCGCTCGTGCTACACAACCAACTACTACAAACATCACACCATTACACTACACAACAGATACCCCTGGCGGGCATAGAGGGAGATATTCGAATCTTAAAATCAGTGGCGGCTTGTGGAGGTCGTGAGAAGCAACCAATGGAGGTACACAATTAAGCAACAGACAATAAAAATGTAACTTAGTTAAGCAATACTGTATATTCAAATAATTCGAAGTATTTCTCTAGGATTTCCGCCTAAGTGTACATTAAGAACTATCCTAAAATATTCTTTCGAATCAGGTATCCCTGTATTTCACACAAGCGATTTCACAATTTTCTTTTACCACAAAAAAAAAGAAACATGTAAGGAAGCAAGGAAAATAATAAATGAATAATTACCTCATATCCACAATACCAAATATCTCTCGTTTGAAAGTTTTTTATTTATTTACTTGAACTGGGGTTTTGGTCTAACTTTCTTTAGTTATTATTTTTCTTTCCAAATTTTAGAATATAATTTCTTTAATTGTTCCATACTCTGCAACCCTAGCAATAGTAAACATTTTAAACAAATAAACTATTAAATTTGTGTCTATGATTTTATCCGATATAGCATGCTTCATTTTGTTAGTTTATCAGATTTTCATCCATCAGCAAAGTAAGATATGCAATCAATTCGTGTAGATAGATGACACTAATCAGTCAGTGTCGTTTGTGATATAAACATATAGTTTAAACCATATCTCTACACGAATTGATTGCAAACATCACTCTGACTATGTATGAAACTCCGAAACCGGTCAAGAACCAATCAAATGAAGCATGCTATGATGGATAAAAAATCATTGATGTTATCCAGCATTGTGGACCCAATCACATATTCAATATTAAATTATAATTGAAATAATTTGTTAAATGAATTAAAAATTGTGAAAATGGACAAAACTTAGTTCATTAAACTTAGTTTACAGTTACCACAGTAATAGGGGTATCTGTTGGTTGCAGTTACTTGGGAAGTAGCTACCCCACGGATTATCACAGCTCATTACTCCATGCACTTGTTCAGAATAGTACACAATACACTTAAACTCATACACTCTATACTTTAAAGACAAGAACAAACAGTACATAAACTAGGGTCTCCGTCCCTAGTTAATTGGCGTAAACCAAGGGAGAAGGAAGGCATAGCACGCTGTGGTATTACGCTGGACTAGCAACGCGTAGGTACCGGGTTCGAATCAAGCATGCTGCCCTTAGATTTTCTCTTCCTAGGAGCCTCTACAACTCACTGTACCGTGATGAACAGTGTTCTCTCTAGCTGGAAAACACTACTTGGAGGCCGGCAGTCCACTGACAAGTTTCCCGGGGGGCATATTAGATCTTTCAGGTCGCAATACGATAATTCCCTACAACAATCTACATCTACCACAGTATAAACAAACCAGCAAGAAAATAAAAAAATGAAAATTATTTTAAAAGAAAAATTAGATTCAGTCAGTGGTATATTTTATTTAACTCTGCACTCCTGAAGAAGTATGTGGGCTAATTTTTCCCCTCTAATTTATTATATACATCTCGCAACTACATGCCTTCTCATTATACCGAGCTTCCACTCCACTATGCGTAGTCGCATATAGGTTCATGTGGTGCTAAAGTACAAGTAGCGGCACCAGTGTCAGATTTGAAAAGAAGATTTCACCTTAACCAGTTAGAGGTTTTTACAATCCACATAAGAGAAATAAAAAGTATTTTAACTTAGGATTTTTCTAAAGCAGTTCACGTGCGAATGTGTCTGAATGGACCAATCGCCGCTGGTTAGAATATTAAGTTTTTGCTACTTCAGAAAAGTACAGCAGGAAGTTTTTGCTCTTACTCAGTAAGAGTACTATCTAAGAGAATTTCATTTAGAAATTCCTACATTATATTATGAGAATTTATAATTCAATGAATGGACGGACACTTATGCACAACTTAGAGAAATTTTCTTACATAACCTTTTACAGAGAAGCGGATAAAAAAATAGCATTTTTGGGGTAACAAGACATAGTTTTTCATTCTTTCATGAGGAATCTGTATTTTTACGTACCATTGTGATGTGATTGCCTGCAGCCATATTTTGCTTGCAATTACATCATATGGCAATCCGCCCAAATCTACGTCACTCAGCAAGTCACATGAGGCATAGGGCTCCTCTCTGATTACAAACAATTCAAATTCAGCATCTTAGGAATGATCAAGATCCACCTATCGGAAATTACCCGTCATGAAATAAGGAAGAGGAAGTTCCAACAATACATAGGCAGGGCTAGCTATTAGAAAGGTGTCTACATGAAAGCATCAATAAGCAAATATTCTGCCAGTTCAGTGTGTCATTCTATGTAGTCAATATTTATATGACATCAGGAAGTAATATCAAATTTTGGAGACCCATGGTGCATCATAAACACAATTCCTCCAAACATTTTTTTTTTCTGTTCATTGCCATGTCCTGAAATCATGTGTTTAATTTATTTCACAATACATTACAATTTGGTGTTTTCCTGATGGTTACAACTGTAATAATATTTCAGAATGGAAAGGATATATTTATTTTTTCCAATAGAATGAGGAATGTGCCCTGCTTCTTTTCAATCAAGTCAGCGATTGTGGACAAAACAAATCTATGCCGCGTCTTTCTCGGATTAATTGAGCAGCTGAACACTGTACTTTATTATGAAAGTCATCCAAAAGCAATAAAATTTTATTATAATCAAAAAACGTTATACACAGAGATATATTGCTGCATATATTAGCTTAATGTTTTTAATTAAGATTATATTGATTGCAAATAGTGAAACATTACCACTGATTACCCTGCCCGCCTGCTTCCGTGTTAAACCTGAATTAATCTGTAATATAGTCAGTTATGCCTTGATTTCCAGCCGTATTCTCTACTAAACCATGCCTAATAAATCCATATGCCTCTCAACATTAATTACGTTTCGTATCATTTACACAACAGATATTAATTAATTAATAACCTATTTCTAATGATTACATTCCGCACATTAACCAACACAATTTATTGTTTTTGTGGCTGGATTTTAATTAATTTTTTAAATTAATTTATATTTCTTTGAATAAAAAAAATCTTCTCTTGGATATGTGGAGATAGCAATCCCAGGTTAAACAGCGGTAGTGTTATTAAGTATAATTTTAGATGCTTAGGTGCATTGTCGGGACACACCAAAGTTGTTGGAAGGAAAATGAAGTTAATATTTTTATATTTTGATTGATTGACTTTTAATCAAAGAATGTATTTATTCACTTTTCTCTGTTTCACAAGGTAGTGACCTAGAGTGCCCTTTTTACACATTATTTACGAAGATATTTCTAAAATTCCGAAATAATTCTTTTGACCTTTCAGAGTCTCTGCCACAGATCCCATACTCGCACCTTTGGACAAATATGATCATCCAGCAAGACTGATTAAGGAAATGTCAATATTAAAAAAGCTATAGCATCACTATACATTTCGCCACACCCTTATGCACATCTCCAAAATGTGATTAAATGTTGACTTTTGTCAAAATACTTTACCTGAAAGCTTAGATTAGATTAGACTCTATGGAGGGATTGGCTCTTCAGCCTGCGCCACCGCGACCCCTAGGGCCTGTTGTGGCATCCCCTAAGATGAAGACCCTCTCGAGCCCTGCCATGCCTATTTGAACTTTGGAGTCTGCCGAGGCTCCCAGATGGTCGGTTAAGAGCACCTGCCATCAGAGCACTCTCTTGAGCCCTATCTGCCTTAATAGACAAGGCCCCGGGCTGATGCTTGCAGTCAACAGCTTATTGCCACCCGGCCTAATTGCAGTAATTCTGCAGTTATCCTGGACTACCTGAAAACTTAGCCGCCCCACGGTATGTTTCTTAATATTAGGGACCGAGTCATCAACTCCACTTTTCAAAGATGAGTCAATTAAAAATTGAAATACACATCCTATTTGGTTTTAAATTTTAATTCTACAAATTTTATTAACTACAAAATTACGTGCTTATAGTTAAGTAATAGTCCAAGTTTGAGAAATTCACGACGATTTTTTATAAAAAATATGCTAAGGTTTCATTACCCACTGATTCGAAACCTTATTTTGACCAAAACTGCATATAGTTGATTGAAATACCTATATGGAATATTAAGTTCGAGCTTCCTTCGGTGGTTTTGAGATATTTTGTTCACACATACACACACACACACACACACACACATGAAGATGGGTCGCTAGAAGTATTTTAACTGATCAAATTTACTATTTGATGTTTTGGGAAGGGAGGGGAAACCCAACAATTTAACATAAATTAAATAGTCGTTGTGGTTGGTTCCGCAGAGTTGGAAAGCATCAGAGATATTTTCCGTGAGAGCCTGTTCTTTTTGTGATCACCGACCGGTTTTGGGCGTTCGCCTGTCTTCAGGATGCGTTTGTCAAGCAGTGTGATAACACAAACTTGCACAGAGCAAATTCAGTTTACACACTCACACCGTGCTGGCCTCATACATTCTCTTCCTAGGAGCCCCTACAGCTCGCTGTCCGATGATGGACTGTGTTGTCGTGACGAAAGGACACTGCCCTTAGTGTAAACGCACCTTAAAACAAAAAAAAATTAAAAAACTAGGAAAACTAAATAACTGAGTAAACTAAACTAAAATTGAGTGTGTAAACTAAATTTGCTCTGTGCAAGTCTGTGTTATCACATTGTTCGACAAACGCATCCTGAAGATGGGTGCACGCCCGGATACCGGTCGATGACCACAAAAAGAAGCAGGCTATCACGGAAAGTATCACTGATAAATTAAATAGTAAGCAATGTAAAATGGGTGGGATTAGATCTGTGGTAACGCGTGGACTGCCATAGGAGGTCCCGGTTTTGATTCCAGCAGCGCTGATCTCATATATTCTCTTCCTAGGAGCACCTACAGCTCACTATCCGATGATGGACAGTGTTGTCGGTGAGGAAAGAATACTGCCCTTAGTGTAGAAGCTCTTTAAAAATAATAATAATAATAATAATAACTAGGTAAACTAAATAAATAGATCTTAAATTGCATTTTGTCCAAAATTTTTCTCATTTAATGTGATTTTTTTTTTTTTATGTAGTGAATTGAGCAGTTCCTAACTCCACAATTATTTATGTCAATATCTAAGTCAAATATTTCCGCAGCATATTTAATGAGTAAAATAACAAATACTGTCAACTTTAGACATTTTTATTTTTTCTCTAAATACAAAAAAAAAAAAAGATCAGGATATACGAATGAATAACTGAATGAAGTTTGTGAAGTGGAAATTGCCCCGTTCTCCCACTACGCTAGTATTAAACTAGAACGTCTGTACTTCTGTGTGGTTAGAGTTGTCAACCAACTCAAGTGAAATTCCATGTTATCCGTCGGATTTTCTTTTATTTATCGGTGTCAGAGATGAAATTGCCATACCGTATATTTCGCTAGGTATCTACAACTAGCGCACATCAACAAGGATTTATATTTCAGATTGGGCTAATTTTTTTTTTTTTTTTTTTCCTTGTCACGGATGTTATTGCTGTAGTCTCCACTTTTTTTTGTTCCGGCCTCTTTATATTTACTTTTCTTTTATATATTTATTTATTTATTTTTTATTTAGATAATAATTTAGGAAATCGTTGAATGTGATGATTTAGGAAGTATGAAGTTTCCCGTAAACATTAGTAACTTCACTCTATTACTTTCTCTTACAAATGTGGCGTGAAGTATGCCAAATTTTGGGAATTAAATTTCCATCGAAAGGACAAGTTTGAGGACCTCTGAGCAAAAAATGTTTCAAGTTTTCAGACCTAGAGAAGAGGTCACTGTAACCTCGCAACTGTAAACCTATAACAAGTCTATATACTTGTCAATTTCTCTGAGAAATTCTAGTATCTAGAAAAGTTTTTACCTGGGAAAAACAACGTCGCAGTCTCAGAAGTTGTATAGAAACTAAGCCCTAGATTGTTCAGGTAGCCTCTGAGATAGCTTCTGGGTAACTAGAAGAGTCTTAACAGGAAATTCTACGAGCTTGGCGTGGAAACTAATAGTGTCAAACCAGTGATAAGAGATAAATTTCCCTTCAAGCATAAATTTTGATAAATGTTTTGGAATTAATTTGAAACAAAATGTGAGCCTAAAGTAGGCTCAAGCTTTAAATGCATTTGTGAAGAACCTCGAATTCGAATTAGTATCGAAATGGTCTTCAACAGCAGCACTTTGAAAATTACATTTATTTTCTTACAAGGATTTAAACAAGAATGACCTGAGAAATCTTTTTTTTTTGTTTCCCATAATGAAGTGCCTATATTTTTGCTCTGGTCGGCCAAAGTTTTCCGGAATGCTCTTTGAAATGTTGGCCTATTACAATTCTACTTGAAGATATAAGAGAAAGTAATTCATATTAATCAGAGAATTGATATGATGATATTTTCAATAATAAGACGATATTGATCTTTTCTTTTTTTTGCACACATTAAAAATAATAATAGTAATAAATAAATACAAATATTTAATTTACATTATTCATCTACATATAAAGCAAAATAAATATTATAGAAATTTAGTAAATAATGTAACAGTATTAATGTAGAGTTTTCTAAAAAGGAAACGCATGAAAAACAGGCGTAGCATGGAAACTTTCCATGTTATCAGCAAAAAAAGTGTTAGCATTATTTCATAACCATCATAAACTACATCACGAACACCTTTGGTAAAGTGTAGTGGGCTGGTCCAATGCTGAAAGTAAAGTGCCTTATGATCCTTATATGTGATGCGTTAGGAGGATATTCTGGACTTTTATCGCTCTTATTGCTTGCTAACTCTTCTACTCCTAAAGAAAAGAAAAAGAAACCAACTAAACACCATGACCATTAGAATATAAGTTCCTGCACTAGACAGTAATTACAATTTATTGTGCTATAACAATAATAATAAATTGTAATAACAATAATGAAGTGCATCCAAGCGTTATTTACTCCTTGAGACTGATAATGCAGATATGGAGAACTAAAATTTTCTTTCAGTATGATAGTGTACAGTCAAGCAAAGAGCCAACAGTAAGTAACAGTGAAGAATACACCAGAGTGATGATATTCCCAGTGCACTTTGATTCGTCGTATGACTCAATCCGCTTTCCTACCTCCTGTAAACTAAGTGGTGTTGATTACAAAATTCCAACTATAGAACTGAATCCTTATATTTTATCACATTTATTATGTATTGACGATCCCAATTTATATGCTTCTTCACAAAGACAACTAAACTTATTGCTAGACAGTTCGACAGTTTTCCGCTGGCATTGATTGAAAAAAAAAAAATGTAAAACACAAAGAACCGAGACTAGAGAAAGTCATTGACATCGGCAAAGTACACCAAAGAAATAATAATTTACAACTAGTGGTTCCAGCCAGCTGCTATCTAACAAAGGGTGTTAGTAATAAAAGTATAACCAGCAACCGGCCGCCGGCTTCAAGACAGCCGCGGCCAAACAAACGGCTAACAAAGCCTTTTCATCAATACTGTACATCAATAAGCAAGCACCGCGATAAGGCTGACGACTGAACTGACCTGAATAAGGTCAGAAAACTACGAAGGTCGCACACTAGGACAGATGTCTTAGTGTGAGTGTGAACAACAGTAATATATAAACTCTATGATATACGACGAAATCATTATTATATCATCCACGGCCAAACGAGCACGTCTATATACACGAGCGATAATTACTATACACAGTTATATTCAAACTTATTCTCTTAGTTGTGCACTTTAGTTCAGTTATTTTATCATTCTAATTTATCTTCTATTTATTACTAAGTATTTTATTGTAGTTATTAGTTACCGTTTATTACGTTTAAAATCATTGTTTAAATACAGTTTATTTTTATAAAATCCGTTTCAATAATTCGAGCACTAACTTCCAAAATCTCTCAACTAACTTCCGCCCTCTTCAAGACATCTGCTACTCCAGGAATCACACACAACAAACGATTCCATTACACTATCAACCCATCGGGACGACATAAAGATATGACGTAACCGATACCTTGGTAATGCTTCAGTTTCGCCACTTTGACCACAGTAAAAAAAAAAACGGAGCTAAATTATTGTAAATTTCAGTAAATTTCGTGAAGGAATTTTGCACAGATTGTACGTACTAATCTCAATAGTAGAAACTTATCCCGAATTATAAATGCTTATTGTAAATCGGTTTTGACGTATAATTTCGCCACCGTTATGTAGACCTAACTCAACACATGTAACTGGGTTGCAAATGGTCTTAAGAATTATTTTGACCAAATTTAACATACCTCATCAAAATTAAAATGTTTCCCAACAAGAAAGCGCTCTCTTGAGGTTTCTTTTTATTCTATTAATTATTATATTACAAATACCGTCATCATTGTACACCTGCGTACATTTCAAGAAGTGAAAGATTATTTAAACCTTCACAGGCAAGGCCGGTCACCGGTGACCGGGACCAAGTTTTAAAGTACTCCGAATTAAAAAATATTATTATGAATCGGTTTTCCCCACCCTATACCCTTTCTACAACCTTCCCCCTATCAGAAAGAAATGTTTTTGCCAATGCCTTTGAAGTCAGTGCGCTTCCATCTTCCACTGAAATTTGCCGTTCTTTTCGTCGGTCACAGGCGACCAGACTTGTCTTTCACGTAAGTTTTTTATTTTTATTTTTTTCCACTTTTTTTTTTAAATATTTTTATTTGTATTTCTTTTTTGATTTTGTATATGTACAGCATGGACCGTCTTTTTACAAACATCGAGGACATTGGAAGAGAACTTCTCCGACAGTTGGCTGAAGAGGAATCTGGTATATCTGATGCCGATGATTCATCGAGCGAAACAGAAGATCGTGTTTTAGAAAACGATGATATCGTGGCAGACACGTTTCAATTATCGTCAGATGAAGACGAAAACGTAGAAATAGAACCGAATCGAGAATTTTTTTGGGAAGAGATCAAGAAACTATTTGGACGTCTCAACCTCTTGGCTCAAAGTTCTCCAGAATACCTAATCGCAACCTAGTCGTGCGCTTACCAGGACCAAAAGGGGACGCAAAAGGCGAACGAAAAGAAGTGAATTGTGTGACGAATAATATAGTTGAAAAATTAGTCCAATACACAAATGAAGTAATCGCGTCAACTTCTCAAAAATATAAAACCAAACAGTGGTATTTAGGAGCAACCAATGTCGTTGAAATTCGGGCACTTATGGGACTTTATTTGAGGGCAGGGTTATATCATGAAGTATCCATGGCCGAATTATTCTCGGTTGAAGACGGTCCCCCATTATTCCGAGCAGTAATGTCATTCAATCGCTTCAAATTTCTGACGTATTGTTTGCGGTTTGACAGCAAAACTACAAGAAACGAGAGACGAGCGCTTGACAAGTTCGCTGCTTTTCGAGAAATTTGGGATTTTCGTTCTCCAGTGTAAAGATAGTTATACCCCGTCGGAATACCTAACGGTGGACGAAACTTTATTGTCGTTTCGAGACCGTTGTCCTTTTAGAATGTACTTACCGTCAAAACCAGACAAGTACGGTCTCAAAATTATTTCTATTTGCGATGCGAAAACTTTTTATTTTTTTGGAGGTATCCCGTATATTGGCAAAGAAAGACGCATCACAAAAGATCTACTTTTACCGACCCAATACGTTCTGAAACTAGGGAAACCAATAATGGGAACCAATAGGAATGTCACAACAGACAACTGGTTCACCTCGCTCGAATTAGCAGAACAGTTACTTGCTAAAAAAGTGACATTAGTAGGTACACTAAGAAAAAACAAACGTGAAGTCCCTCCGCACGTGCTAGACGTAAAGAATTTACCACCAATGGCCACAAGATTTCTGCACGCACCTGAAATGACCTTGTTGTCATTCTCAAAAAACAAAAACAAAAACGTATTGGTGCTTCCGACAATGCATGAATCTGAGAAGATAAACGAAACATCGAAGAAACCGGAGCAGATAGATTTTTATAATAATACTAAAGGCGGAGTTGATGTATTCGACAAACTTTGCCACCAGTATTCTTCGGCAAGAAAAACAAACCGATGGCCATTACGGTATTTTTATGGGCTCTTGGATCCATCTACTGTGAATGCTTATGTAATATTCAAGCATAATCGGATGGACCAGGATGGAAGATTTTTACGGTCCAAGTTTATAAAAAATTTAGCGTTAGATTTGGTGAAACCGCAATTGAAAGTGCGCAACGAATGCCCTTTTTTATCGAAGAATTTGAAAAAAAATATTCAAGAAATATTGAAAATAAGCCCGACCATGACTACAGCATCGTCCAAATCATCATCCGAAATAGATCGTCGCCGCGGGCGTTGCGGATTTTGTCGGGAAATATCCATAGATCGCAAAGGCACATCAAATTGCATTATGTGCCATCAGAGCCTATGCGCCCAGCACAGGCTCAGCATATGCTCAACATGTGAAGAAAATTGGCAAAAACCAGGAGAAGAAATGATGGAGGATTAAAAAAAACAATCGGAACTTTTGTGCACTGCTTTAGATAGTATATGTTACGTTTTTCATTTACATAAGATAGTTTGTTTTTTGTTTGCACATAATTTTTTTTATTATTTGTAATAATATTTTATTAGTTTTACTCCTTTTATCAGCCTTCTAGGCTCAATCAAGTTCCTATATTTTAGGCAATTCGCCAAAATTGTATTGAAGTTCCTAAGGTTGCAATAAAGAGATTAAAAAATAAAGAAAGATAATTTCTTATTTTTCCATAAAATAAATAAAAGAGTTATAATTAATAAAAAAATTATCAGTATAAAAAACGGTATTACAAAATAAATGTGAATAAAAATCACTTTGGTCACCTGTGACCAGCCTTGTCTGTTTCATAAGGATACATAGCCTTGCCTGCAGAGGGTTAAAAAAAAAAAAAAACTTTAATTAGAGAAAAGAAAATGTTATATTTTTTTTTTTAGGGGGGAGGGGGATAAAGAAAAATGAATAACAATTTATTACACTGACAGTTTGGAATAATTCGTTTTAAAAGCAATAATAATGGACCGGCTGCTTTTTATAACAGATAAACAGGAGTAATGCTTTATTATCGTAAAGAATCTATGCGGTATTTATTTCTCTATAGCAGTGGTCCTCCAAACTGTGGTACGCGTACGATAAAAGGCACGAGGTGGATCTCTTGAAGGTTCGCAAAAATTATACTAAAATGGGGAAAAATGGCAAAAAATGTGTTTCCATAACACCCGTTCATTTACGGAAAGTTATATTCTAAGTTATAACTAACAACAAATTTTATTTAAAAAAATATTTTTTGAATAAAATTAATAATGAGAACAATGTATTGTATTAAAAATATTAATATATCTATCTTCATTTGAACCTGATTTTAAAAAACTAGGATACATGATACAAGCTCAAGGATCATATTGAAATTATTAAGAGCCATATTAGATCATTTGCATGGAAGAAAAGTAATTGTTATTTCAAAGTTTATGAATAATTATTGTACTTTCATTAAAAGTTAATGTGAGTAATCATTATTTTAACTATTATTTTCTATTTGTTAAAAAAAGAAACTGAAATAACTTGTAAAATAGAAAATAAAAGCCTATAATTGTCATTAAATTTATTTGATTCAGTTGATTATTTAGCTAAAATTTTTTTTAATTTTTTAGGGCTAATTGGGGTAGTAAGAGAAAAAGGGGGTACTCATAAATGAAATTTCTAATCTAGGGATGCGGGAGAACACAAAAAAAAATGGATATCACTGCTCTATAGAACGCATGCAATTGTATCTTATAGCTAGCTGTGTGTATGTATAATAACTAATGCTTGCCTATAAAATGGGTTTCAGTAGATTATTTTAGAGGCAATTTAACTTTTAATCAACATTTCAGCTTTCAGGAAAAATTACCAATAGAACTGTGGGAATTGTGTAATTAATTGTAGTGCTGAGGATCTTATTTAATAACGACGTCAAATCGCCCCTCTATGCTGAGGAAATTTCGAAAAACATCGATAGCAACGGTAACCAAATAGTGGCGATATCATTTAGGAGGCAATATATTCAATCATGTGATTCTATTAGACGCAGTCTTTTTTACGTTTCTTGGTCTGTGTGAACCTCACGTGGTCACTTAATGTGCAAATTCACTAAAAAAAGTGTTGTTTACCAAGCTTATTGTATAAGAGAGTACTCATATAGCGCTAGTTAAAGAGGTATTTTTCACAAAAAAAAAGGTTGCAACCTCGCGGACGGTAAGTGAATTTATTTTCTATTAGATCTGGGCCCAACAAATTGTAAGAATTATAAAACTAGGCGTAGAGTTTTATTTGGTTGTTTTTTTTAAATTATATTTTTGTATTATGTTCTTTGTTTTTGACTAATTATAAACATCATGAAATACTTAAATGTTTTAATCATTGTGTTGATTAAACTGTTTGAACGATATTTTTGAAATAAACTTATTGCCGTTTTAATGCGGATTGTTATTATGGGTAATTTTGTGTATATTTGAACACACCCCTTCGCAACAGTAGATGTTTATGGTGAGTAGGCTCGTTTAGGTTGGCATTACACCTCACTACTACGACGTGTGACGTAATGACAGTAATGGACGCATTCTTCTTTTCTTTATGCTTATGAACTTTGTGCATTGTCTGTGTGGTTTTTGTAAAGAATTTATCTTGAAACAAAACATAATTTATATGTGTTATTATCCTAATTTTGGAACTGTTGTTTTATTGGCAAACTTCATCGTCACATTAAACACTAATAAATTATTAGTTTTATCACAACGTGTTTCGATATAACGAAGATTGTTTTTGTTTGTATTAATTTATCTTTTGATTAAAATATTAAAACATATAATATTTATTGAATTTTTTTGTAATTGAAATAAATTTCTATAATAATCTATTTGGCATATAAATATCATATGTGTAAAATCTGTCAGAGTAGATTTTTTTTTTTAATTAAATAGATATTAGTGTGCTAACAGAATTGAAAAAAAAAAGAAAGAAAAACATTTTGTTAAATTATTTTAAATTATTTAAATTAAAATCTTGGTTATATGTAGCTGTGTTATCAGTTATTCATTTGTTTTGTATTGAACGGGTTGCTGCTACTTGTCGTGATAATTAATTATTGTAACAATAATAAAAAAAAAAAAAATATGCAAAGATTGTTTGTTATATCAATGTTATCATTAACATTATTATTACAATATTCAACAACCACTCATATTGATGGATTATTTGAGGACAATATTGATTATGATACAATATTTAAAAAAGATTATTTACTGAAGCCATATATGGATTGTGTGATGGATCAGGGTCGTTGTACAAAGGATGGAAAATATTTAAAAAGTAAGTATATTTGGTTATTGCCATAAAATTAATTAATGAATTATAGAATGCAAGGTTTGAGGCAAATCTAAAAATCTTATAAGTATTTGACCTTTCGCATTTCCTAATTTAATATTTTAAGGCTAAAATCGGGAATAGACACACAGCTTTTTATATTAATCCGTATAGGGATGATGAAACTTTTTCAGAGTATCTTACAATACACTAATCACTTCCAAAAAAAACACTTGTACCATAAATTTCAAGCAGTATAATTAAAACAATTAAAAATCTAAACATATGATCAAACTATAATGGCCGCCTATGAGTTTGTAGCGCCACGAAAATATAGACGGTTATTCTATTCAAGTTATACAATAAATATTATTATCGTAGATTTAAATAACCAAAGTACAGTAAACTCCTAATTATCCGGTTTGCGGATTATCCGTGCCTGAATTTAATTTAAATAAATAATTATATGTATACGTAATTTTTAAATACATATTTGCTCGCTTGAGCTGAAAGTGGAGAAGAAGAAATTTATCAATCGCATTAGTCACAACACCGCCCTGAATTCTGTTGACACTTTGTTGGAGTACATCGACCAATGGGAATTCGAGTATAACGACATAATAGCTCTTAGAAAAATTCAAACTGATATTAAAAAAATTATTAAACGATTCCTGCAAACAAACCAAAATCACAGATTTTCTTAATAATAATGAGCATTAAACATGTTAAAATAATTGTCTGCCTTAAAAAGGTGTAATATATGTTCTATTTTAGAAATATTATAAATAATTATAGTTCGGATTATCCGTGTTTTCCGATTATCCGAGCCGCCTCTCCCCAAACATTAGCCCGGATAATCTGTAGTTTACTGTATTAGAAAGTCTTAAATAATTTTTATAAACTTTGTATATTATAAAACACTATGTATTTTTTATGATTGTTTAATAACAAAGTGTATAAGTACAAAGTGTAAGTGTCCGAACTAATGTGCACACTCCATTTATCTCTTGTCTCTTTTTGAAGATGGAAAGAAATGGTAAACAGAAATACCCCCCCCCCTTTTTTTGCGTAAATTCAGAATATGACAGTCGCACATATGTGCACAATGTGCTGCGTGACCAAATCGGTGCTAACTTTATTATTTATTTCAAATGGAAACCCCAACTTTTTTTTCATGAATAATTAACCCAATAACTTGAAAATTGGGCAAGTAGTTCAAGGAGAGGTGATTTTTTTAAAAATCCCTAGGAATATTGATTCTTGTAATGATGGCTTTTGCTTACTTAATAAATTTCTTTTTACCTTCTCCTGTCTTTTTTTAATTTTTCTTTTTGTTTGAAATTTGAACCAATTCTGCTTTTACTAATAAAGTCTCAATGACGCGGCAAGTATTCTCCCCTCAAGAAAAGTCGTATACGTTCAAAATTTGCATCGAGTTTGGTTAAAATTATAATTTAGTTTCATTATTCATTAAAAAAAAAAAAAAAAAAATCGACTATCAGAGGAAAAATAAAAAGTTGGGGATTTCATTTGAAAAAACAAAGTTAGCATCGATTTGGTCACGTACTACGTGCGCACATATTATGTGTCATAAGTATAGTATGAATTAAAATTTAAATATAAGAAGGTAAAAATAGGTAAATTAGTGTAGTCAGTATATACTAAATCTTTGAGAAATATTTAGTGTAATAAAGGATTGTTGTGAATTTAAAAAAATCTGGTGTGAAACACTCACACAAATTTCACTTACTCCAGTTCTCAAAATTATAATTGACAAATTTTATAGTTTGTGTACCATATTTAATGAAATTTGTCGAAAACTGAAAAAAAAAAAAACTGTTCAGTAAAAGCGCACATCCGGTTTACTAATTTTCATTAAACTCGGAATTTTGGCCATCTATTTATTTCTAATTGAGTTTCTTTGGATCTTAGAATTGTATAATCAACTATACCACTTTAGAGAAAAATTTAACCCCACTCTTCCCCTAAAAGTGCCCTTAAATGAATTTTCTCAGAGAAATATTCCAAACAAAAGTTGTAGCTCATTGTATGTTTAGTTGATAGAAAAAGTTTGCAGAAAATTATTAGAAGCATTTTTGAGAAAACCGCAAGAAAGTGAAAAAAAACAACTTGTAAAGTGGTATTTCCGGGTGAGGATTTTTGACAGATAAGATACTGTCAGATCTCATGGTGATACCTAAACGGAATATCAAGTTTCAACTTTCTACGTTTTTTTTTTTGTTTTTGAGCTACGCTGTTCAAATACATCCCTCCCCCTCCCACACACCATTTGCTAAAAACCACTTTTTCGGACCCAGGGGGTTTTAAAACTGATATTTCTGGTGAAAAGCCAATATCGAAAATTTGACACGATTACAATACTTCCTCTTACTAGGAGTAAGAAAAAGTAAAAAAATCACTTGTACCGTAAATTTCAAAACGTATAATTAAAAATCTAAACATATGTTCAAACTAATAATGGCCAGCAATGGGGCAATTGATTGGTGAATGGAAGAGGGTAAGATTTTATCAGAAAGGTAGTGTAGAGTGTGTGATGAAAATATGAACCTAGTACGTATATAAGAAAAGAGTGATTGATGAGTAATATATGGAGGTGTAGAGATAGAATTAATGAGAGAAAGCAAGATATCAAGAAGATTTATAATGTTGCGAAGATGTACCGTTATAATGTAAGTGAATTTTCAATTAATATCTTTTAGAGAAATGTTTGTAGAAAAAAAAAATCGAATCTATATAGGAAAGTGATCCAAGCGTGTACGAGTTGGACTGACTGACATGTGATTGTTTTATTTCTCGAACACGCATCAGTGAGAGCACTGAGGGGGAGAGGGTCGTAGGGCAGGCTTCTTCCGGATAGGTCGGAAGAGCCATGAGAGTAGAAGCGGAAGAGGATGCGGATACAAATGGCCCGATTAACAAATATATATATCAATATACTTTTTAAAAAAGGAAGCGCTGGGATGTTTGAGGGGGGGATATTCCCAATTTTTACCTATGAATAAAACTTTGTGATGATTTCAACCAATTAGTGTAGTATAAAAACAAAAATTATAGGCTTCGGAATCAATTTTCTAATCTTTATTGGTTCTAAACTTCGGAAACGGATAATATTCTGAATAA
>JAAEAF010003390.1:0-31343 GCA_011037195.1 Triatoma infestans | reverse complement strand
TTGGTCTAAAAATAGAGTTATTTGTTGATTTCCTGTGTGCAAAGTAGAAGAGGGTGTAAAGTGCAAATTCAATTATTCTTCACTGGTTTGATTTTTGAAGGCGCTCTCAACTTTGGGCGCGTTGGTACGATCTCCATAAAAAAGCCGCGAACTTCAAATTTCAACCTCCTACACTGCTATCTAGTGAGCTTTGCTAACAACTCATACACGTTAATTCCCACGTCTCACACACGAGCGCAGGTCGAGCGCACACCTACTCGTTTGTTTACCAACAGATATATTTTCTTGTTTACCAATTGATAATTTCCGTAAACACGTTTAAATTCCCCTTAATCTTATTAAAACCTCATCTTCTATAAACAGCTGGACATTTTAAACTCATTTTGTTTCCTTATTCTCTTCACTATTGTGGATTATTTTTACGTAATTTAATTACAGTTAATTTCTTTGAACTATTTATTTTATTCTAATTGAGAACAATATTAAGTGGTTGACTTTTGATTGTTCTTTAACTCCCGAATTATTAAAGTAGCACCGTTTAAATTATTAATTTCTCCGGTACTTGTGTTGAAGGAATTTGCTCCTCGCACATTAACACTTCGTAGTTTAATTTTATTTTCAGCTGCAACTCTTCAATTTTAAAAGTGTATTTGGATACCGCTACAGTTTATGATTTCTATTTAAAATTCCCCAGTTCAAATCAATTTCCATTCTGACTCGAATTGAATTTGCTAATTCAACTCCATTCGTTCCTCGCATTGTTCAACCCTCATTCATCCTAACCCTTCCAGAATGCCTAAGGAACAAGTACCGGTCAAAAGCGAATCGTCCCGCGATTACTCCCAAGTACTGCAGTCGGCTCAGCGTTTGGTGGCGGAGCGGGAGGACATTTTCGCTGATGCGTCATCCATATACCAAATCGTCAAAGATTTTGATATTTCACAACTAACAGCTCTTCAAGCATATGTCTCCCGGGTGGAACCGCTCGCTCAGGAATTTAAGATTGTTCAGTCGAAATTATTAGACCTCAATGTCGTCTTAAAGAAGGAGGATCAAATCGAAACGCGCCAAGTTCGGAACTCATTTCGTGATTTGACAATCCAAATCGAATGTGTCTACTTAGCTCTTAAAAAGCAAGAGCCTGCGCCTCCTTCGGCCACTGTTTCGACACCTCAAGGCGCTTCCACTAGCCATTTCAACCCGCTGGAGAAAATCCGGATCCCCCAGTTTGACGGAAATGTACAAGCTTGGCCGGAATTCTTCTCGTTATTTACGTCATTGATACACCAAGCTCCAGGCATTAATGACACCCAGCGGTTCCAATATCTTAAAACCGCTCTGAAAGGCGAAGCCGCCTCTGTCATTTCCGGCTTACCATTAACTGGCGAAAATTATCAGGTAGCATACCAAGCTCTGATATCTCGGTATGCCAATCCACGTAGAATAGCTTCCATGTATTTTTCAAAACTCGACCTCTTTAAAAAACAATCCTCATCTTCTCTGTCCCATTTGAAGGACTTCCTTAACACACATATGAGCTCAGTTAGTGCCCTTAAGGCCATGAATTTGGACGATTTAACTGATTTTTTATTATTCTCCCTAGCGCTTCGAAATTTAAATGCAGACATTACCCGTAAGTTCGAAGATCGAATGGCCACTTCAGGAATACCCACATTCCAAAACCTTATTGACTTTGTAGTTCAGCAGGTGCAAACCATGGAACTGTCTCCTCACCCTACACCCTCCACTCGTAGTTCCCAGTTTGCTAAAGAAGTTAAAACACCCTCGCGTAGCATTTTTATGCTCAACTCAAACCCTATTCAAGTGAAACCCCGTACGGAGAGCCGTTCCAAATCACCTCCAAGTGTTTGTATTTTATGTCGCGCACCACACGTATTGTCTGTCTGCCCTCAGTTTGCCAATTTATCTCTGGACCGCAAATATGACTTTCTCCGTACTAAAAGGCGTTGTTTCAACTGTCTAGGCAATCATTTACGCTCTCAGTGTCAGTCCCGATTTTTATGCCGTGTGTGTCAGTCTAACCGGCATAACACCCTGCTGCACTCCGAACCCACACCCCCTTCTCAACGCCCTTCAGCCCCTGAGGCTCCACTACCCGCATTGCCTTCCCCCACTGTAAAACCAGCAGAACCCGAGCAGGCATGCTTTTTCAGTGCCAATGACACTGGTATGCCGCAGGTATTGTTGGGCACCCTCAACGCCAGCATCTCCGACGCTTGGGGAAATTCACACGTTATCCGAGCTGTCTTGGACCCGGGTTCACAGATTACTGCTATATCCCAGTCTTGTGTGGCCTTTTTAGGACTGCACACTGCCGCTACACGCGCTCAGGTCACCGGGGTTGGCAACGCGCCGGTTTCCGCCTCCGGACTCATTAATTGCACTCTTCAGTCACGCGTTAAGAATTTTAAACTCCCTGTACACGCGTTAGTGCTGCCTTCTATAGCAGCTTCCTTACCCCCGCATTCTATACCTCAGTCGCTACTTCAACGGTACTCGCACTTACCTCTAGCGGACCCGCATTTTGGAACTCCCGCTCCCGTGGACATGCTCCTAGGAGCTGAAGTCTTCCCACTTCTGTTATGTCAAGGCGACCCGGTGCAGAATATGGAGGGCCTATCCACCATTCCCACTCACTTCGGAATTGTCATACTAGGCGCCCTTGCCTCCGCGCAACCTGACATGCGCCTAACTTCTCTCCATGTTTCCTGCGATCTGGCTGGCCAACTCCAGAAGTTCTGGGAGATCGAAGAGGTCCCCTATAATCGTAATGTTGATCCTGCCTGGGTGGAACAGCACTTCCTTGAAACTCACTCCCGTGACGCTGAGGGTCGTTACATAGTCGCACTTCCCTTCAAGCAGGGAAGCCCCCCGTTAGCCGTTAACGCCATTCCTCCACGGGCCTCACTAAATAATTTGGAGCGCCGGTTACGGAGTAAACCCACACTTCATACAGAATATTCTAAATTTATGCAGGAATACCTACGGTTGAACCATATGACTGAGGCTGACACTTTCGTGGACTACATTATTCCTCATCATGTGGTGACCAAGGGCCCCTCCGACTCCGCTCGTGTGCGAGTGGTGTTCAACGCCTCCGCCAAGGACATTAATTATCTGTCACTCAACGAGCGCCTACTACCTGGCCCAAAGCTCCAGCGCGACATTTGTTCGATACTACTCTCTTTTAGGCTTAACCCTATTGCCCTCACGGCTGACATTGAAAAAATGTACCGCCAGGTTCTTATACGTCCGCAAGACCGATGTCACCAGCACATTATGTGTCGCCCCGACCCCAAAGGCGAGGTCAAGGAAATGGAATTAAATACCGTAACATATGGCTTAACGCCATCCGCCTTTTTGGCCCAACGTGTTTTGTTACAGCTCGTTCAAGACCATGGGGGAACGTACCCCTTAGCTTCCAATGCCATTAGAACATGCACCTACGTCGATGATGTGATTACCGGAGCCCCGGACGCCCCTACAGCTTTGTTACTTCGCCAGCAGCTCGAAGAGCTACTCATTAAGGGCGGGTTTAGACTCAAGAAATGGGCCCCAAATTCTCCTGCTTTATTGGCCAAGTGGCGAAATCAACCCGAGTGTTGTGCCATTCCATTTGACTCCGGCGAACACGCCTTTCCAATTTTGGGCATCCTATGGGACCCTAACTCGGACGTGTTAAGATTTTCTCTATGCCCCTTTTATGGCGATCTCACTAAACGTTCCATTTTATCGTACATTGCGCGAGTGTTTGACCCGCTAGGTTACCTGGCACCTGTGACCTCCACTTTAAAAATTTTATTGCAACAGCTATGGGTCGCCCAGTTGCCCTGGGATGAACCCCTGTACGAGCCGTTACTTGGCAACGCGCTAACCATTATCCGCCAGTTACCTTTAGTGACTGACATTTGCATTCCCCGTTATGTACCTCCCTCAGCGTCCTTCCCTATTGAGGTGGTTGGATTTTGCGATGCGTCGGCCCAGGCCTATGCCGCTTCTATTTACTTAATTTTTCGCCAAGACGCTCATGTCTACCCCACCTTATGGATAGCTAAATCGCGCGTTGCCCCTCTCAAAACTCTGTCAATTCCTAGACTCGAATTGTGTGCTGCGGTCTTACTCAGCAGGCTATATGTTGCCTCAGGCGTTTCCGCCCTCTCTGGTGTGTCCAGTCGTCCCCGATTTTACTCGGACTCCCGTGATGTCCTTCACTGGCTTCACACCCCCCCTCATTGTCTACATACCTTTGTGGCAAACCGAGTCTCTCTGGTTCAGGAATTGGTGCCAGACTCTCACTGGGCTTACGTGCCCACTTCACAGAACCCTGCTGATTTAGCTACTCGGGCAATACCCCCCGCTAATTTCACTAAGAAGGAAACCCAGGCCTTGTGGCTCCATGGCCCCTCGTTTTTGACCTTATCCAAGGCGTTCTGGCCCCCTCCGTTTGCAGTAACGCACCCTGAACCTACCTCTGTTACGGAAGCTACTAATTTAATAGCTACCCTGCACCGTGCGAGCGTCATCGACCCCTCCCCAGACACATTGCTGGAATCCCTACGTAGATTCAGTTCTTTCACCCTACTTAAGCGAGTTTTCGCCTGGATCCTTCGGTTCACTCGCATTACTCGACTCGATTTTCATGATCGCGGGCCTCTCCGAGTCCCATTGACCACTGACGAGCTCATGCAGTCGGAGCTCACCCTAGTTCGCCTAACCCAGGCTCACTACTTTACTGATTTACTACACGCGCTCCGCACTTCGTTACCTGCACCCCCCTCTGTGGCTACCCTAAACCCTTTCCTTGACGAATCTGGACTCGTCAGGGTGGGCGGAAGACTCCAGCAGTCTTCTTTGCCGTTTCGCTCGAAACACCCGCTGCTGTTGCCAAAGCAGGCCCATTTATCGATGCTCATTTGTACGCATTATCATATCTTATACCTGCACTCTGGTTCTAATACCGTGCTCCCAGCTATACGCGAAAGGTATTGGATTCTTTCTCTGAGGTGTTTACTTCGCAAGTGTATTTATCGCTGCATGACCTGTCATCGTTTCAGGGCTCATTCTTATCAACCGGTCATGGCTCCTTTACCCGCGCACCGAGTTACAGCCGCCCGTCCGTTTGCTCACGTTGGTGTGGATTTTGCAGGTCCATTTCCGACGCGCAGTGCATCACTTCGCTCTTATGTAACCACGAAAGGCTACTTATGTTTATTCGTGTGCTCGGCCACCAAGGCCCTGCATTTAGAATTTGCCTCTGCACTGTCCACGGACTGTTTTTTAGCCGCATTCGACCGCTTTATAGCTCGGCGTGGCTTGCCGAATTGTATTTATTCGGTCTGTGGGCGTAACTTCGTGGGTGCCGCGAAAGAATTGCGCTCCCTTTATGATTTCCTACGCGACTCCTCAGCGGTCATTGGCTCTCATCTGAGTAACCGTGCCGTTTCCTGGCAGTTTAACCCCCCGTATGCACCGCACTTTGGTGGACTTTGGGAAGCCGGAGTTAAGTCAGTCAAAACCCTGCTTGTGCGCCTCGCTGGCGAACGCCCATATTCTGCAGAGGAATATTTCACACTCTTTGCCCGCATTGAAGCGGTGTTAAACAGCCGGCCTCTAATTCCTATAGCCTCGGACCCTAATGAGTCCGCAGGATACCTCACCCCTGGACACTTTCTCATTGGCTCCCCATTGCTTTGTCTGCCTGAGGTCGCTATTCCCGCTGAAGCCTCTGTTCGCCATCGCTGGCAAGTACTGCGCCGTACAGCCCAGACATTTTGGAAGCGCTGGTCGCGAGAGTACTTAAACTCCATGCTCCAGCGGATGAAGTGGCGCCGCCCTGGCTCTGATGCCGTGGTGGGTGATGTGGTGTACGTGCGATACGCCAACGCGATTTGGAGTTGGCCGTATTGTAGCATTACACTCTGGTCCCGATCACGTTTCCCGAGTCGCCTCGGTCCGTACTGGCAGCGGTGTTATCACCCGTCCAGTGCGCCGCCTTATTCCCTTACCTACCGCGGAATGAGCGTTGCTCTTCCCGGCTCTCGTTTCCCTATCCCATCCCTTTTTCCCTTTTCACCACTCCCGTAGCAGAGGGATTTACGCTCCCTCTCCCGCTTCCTTTGAACCCCTCGCTTAATCCATAGTACCCGTATTGTTAAAAGCTATTGCTTTTAAGGTGGGCGGTATGTTTACGAACTTCCCCGTTCGGCTGCGCCACTTTACGGGCGCGCCGGCTCTCCGCGCCGCCAAGCGGGAACTCCTATGGTTTGAATGTTACACCCGTTTAGATAAGTGCTATTCGTGCTATCACCCAGTGAATGTAGTTCTGTTTTAAGAGTAACAACCCGCTGATAAGTTTTGTTTTGTATGTCGGACCCGCTGTGATTGAGTAGAGTTTTATTCCGACACCCGGCTTAGATAAGCACCCAGTCAATTTTAGTGGAATTTGTTGATCCTCCAAATTCAGTGTTAGCTATTACAGTTAAACTCATTTGTAGTACATTATATTTCATCTGGGATTACCTCAAGGACGCCTGCCTGCAGCTTCTTCCAGGGCAACAGGTATATTTAAGGTTCATTCTGACTTGTAGATCGATCTATTTGCTCTGTTTGAACAGGTATACGCTGCCCAGTACGTGCCAGTTTAGAAGATTTGCAAGGTGAGTGCTCACAACCTTTTTCTCATATTATACAGACTTGTCGAGACCCCCCTTTGGAACTCCTGGTTACGCCAGGAGACAATACATACAGTCCACTCCCTGTTTTGTAGACCCGATATTAAACAGAAGAAATATTGCAATTATGTTAAATTTTCGAAACGGAAAATTGTAGGAAAAACTCTACATTGATTAAGGAATCCGACAGAACTTACTAATCAAAAATCCTCCACCGGAAATACCACTTTATTGGTTAGATTATTCGGATTTATTTTTCGTGATTTTTTCTCGGAAAAGACTTGAAAGATTTTTTTTTTTTTTTAAATTCGCATGGGTGTAACTCAAATATAGAATAGAATAGAAAATCTTTATTTACAATATATAAAAATAAATAAAAAAATTAAATGTGACCTCCATTTTAAAACTAACAATAAATTGATCTATTAATCAGTGGAGTGTATTGGTATCGTTTTATGGATGGAGGAGTAAGTGTTGTTAGTTAGAGAGATTAGAGAATTGGTATTTGAAACACGAACTACTGATTTATGAAAATAATCTATATTTTAACAAATAATTTAAAGTGTATCGAAACAGAAAAACTAAGATGCACAATTGTAAATGAATATAAGAATTATGAAATGAATATAAAATATTAAAGAAGCAGTGTTAAAACCTTAAATAGGGACGCGCTCGCGATGTGTGATGGTTCTTCTGATCTGGAACTGATGTGAACTTCTTTCGTACTGGCACTTAACTGATTGATAACTCGAACTTAACTAATTGATGACTCGCGCTTAACTGATGGATGACTCGCACTTAACTGATCTGGAACTCCAGTGGGGCGACGTTTATATTTGTATCACTCACACATCGGCTGATGTGTAAGTACGTGCCACACTAAGACATCTCTCGTAGTATATTGACCCTAGGGGAGGTCGGTAGTTAACAAAGGCTGTTTTGGCCGGGGTGGCGACGCTTTGTTAACAGATGGTGGTCAGGTGGCCTCTTGAGTGTACGTTGACCCTTGCATGAAGGCATTACAAAAAGGGTTTTGTGGCGATTCTCTTGACTGTATACTGACCCCTGTTTGAAAGGGTTTTGCCGCGGTTCTCTTGACTGTATATTGACCCCTGTTTGAAAAGGTTTTGCCGCGGTTCTTGACCTGCAGATAGCGGCTGGCTGGATCCTTTTCCAAATTCCAACCACTAGTTATAATTTTTAGATTTATTTAAAAATTATATCTTCTTTCTTCTTCTTGCCATCACATACGGAGAAGACATCTGTGCCATTTAATTATTCAAAACTAACTAATTCGAGGTGGACAATATTTAATAGAACTCTATTATAATCAATTATAACAAAAGGTACAATGGATAATTACTTCATTTATAGTATAATGCACTTAAAACAAGTACATTAAACATGAATGCTATCATAAATTAAAAATTGAAAATTATCATAAACTGCTGGAACAAAATTATTGCTAAAATTTCAAAATATAAATTGATAGTTGAAAGGTATTTTTTAGATTTTTTTTTTCTTTAATCGAATGTTTCTATTATTATCACTTCTTCATTTTTTTCAACAGTATTTAGTGACCTCCTCTTGCTTGAACTGCAGCAAGCCACCTCCACTTGGCATTGATGAGACGCTAGCATTTTGAATAACCTCTTGAGAAATCTCATTCCATTCTTCAATAACTGCTGTACGTGGCTCCCTGAGAGTGCTAGGGGCAACCAGGCGAAGTCTGAGCCGTCTTCCAATTGTGCCCCAAAGGTAAATCCAATTGGATTTAGGTTTGGACTTCTCGGTGGAGAAACCAAAGGTCGAATCCCAGCATCCTGTAGGTACTCAAGGACAACTCGAGCAGTGTGACATCTGGCATTGTCCTGCATTATAGAAAATCATCACCGACTCTTTCAGAAATTGGCACAACATATCGCTGAAGAACCTCTTCAAGGTAATTCCGGACATTTAGCGTCCCATTTTCCACGATATGTAAGTCTGTACGTCCGTCAAAACTTATGCCTTCCCAAAACATAACGCCGCCCCCACCAAAAGCCACTCTTGGAGAAATGTTAGACTCTGCATATCTCTCACCTTGACGTCTCCAAACTCTCATCCTCCCATCTGGAGAATATAGGGTGAATCTCGACTCATCTGTGAATAAAACACGCCTCCAATACTCTGTTGTCCAATTGACATGTTCTCATGAATACTGCAGTCTGGCGACTCTATGTGATCTGTTGAGAAGAGGGCCAATAGCGGGTATCCTGGAAGTCAAGTTTGCTTCATTTAACCTTCTTCTGACTCCTACTTGAAATATGGACAATGCGGACATCAGCGATCAAGTGACGTAATTGATTGCTAGTGACGAACCTGTTCCATTACACATTCAGCTGAATAAATCTCTCATCTGTCCGAGTTGTACTTCTAGGGCGGCCCTTAAATTGCCGTCGTGAGCAGTTACCAGTCTTCTTATGGCGTGTTAAAATACTTGAGATAGTGGATTGGATCATTCCTAGACTCTGAGCAATTTGTTGCTTGATTTAGCCCTTCCTCATGTAATGCAATTTCTTCGAAGTAGTTACCCTGAAGGGGCATGTTAAGAACAAAAAGAAAAAATAAAAAAGAACTGATAAGAAAAAACTAAAATGTGTAGGAGAGAGAAATTACCACAAGCAGTGAAAATGAAGAGCTGGAATTATTATTGTATTTTCAAGAGTTCAGAGAATTAGTTATTTAAAAACATAAACAAATGGCTTAGTCTCTTATTTCTCCTTGGTTCAGAGTTCATTTACAAGGAATGTATAAAAAAAATACAGTAATAGACTGTAACTTCAAATTACAACATTTTGAAATTTTATGCAATACTTTTATAATTTAAAATAGAAAACTTTAAATTTAATTTATTGACCAGGCACTAAGATTTCAATTAAAATGAATCAATCCTAATCAAGACTGATATTTTCACTACTGCGCGCTTCAATGATTTCTTTAAACCGGAATGCCAAGTGGTGATAGCCTGCTTCTTTTTGTGGTCATCAACCGGTTTGAGTGTTCGCCCATCATCATACTGTTTTTGACAAAATAGGGTGGATAACACAGACTTGCAAAGAGCAAATTTAGTTGATACACTACAACAATTTGCTCCATGCAAGTCTATGTTATCACATTGTTTTGACAAAAACATTCTGATGATGTGTGAACACCCGTAACCAGTCGATGATCACAAAAAGAAGCAGGCTATCACGGAAAATATCTCTGATGCTTTCCAGCTTTGCGGAACCAACCACCACAAGCAACCATATAAACCTATTTACTTTTAAATGAAACATCTTTACGGAAAAGTATGCCCGCAAGATATTTTTGCAGTTATTTGGGGAGTAACCTACGAGTTACCACAGATCAGTACTCCATGCACTTCGTCAGAACAGTACACAATACACTTAAACTACATACACTTGTAACAGCGACCAAAGAGAGTAGAGAGAAGAGAAGCGAACCCAACCACTCTCTCGGAGTGGAGTGGGAGAAACCAGATTACTACAGCAACGGACAGTCCAGAGATATACAGTTCACTATAGTTCAAGATCTCGCCAGTCACTACGTGCCATTCTCATACCATCTACCTTAACCATTCTGTATTGTAAAGTCCAGGCAGGCTGTGTCTCTTTATTAATATACTAGTTAATCAATGTTAACAAAGTCTTCATATTTCATTAACCAGGCCTAAATTCTCTCCACCTAACTCATCCATTATATTAGTTATGGTGGTTGGTTCCGCAGAGCTGGAAAGCATCAGAGACATTTTCCGTGCTAGCCTGCTTCATTTTGTGTTCATCGACCGGTTTCGGGCATTCGCCCATCTTCAGGATGCGTTTTTCAGACAGTGTGACAACACAGACTTGCACAGAGCAAATTCAGTTTACACACTCAGTGTATCTATACCAATAAATGTATATATATACCATACCATTGTTATGAAATAAATAAATACATATCATGGCCACTGAGTTATACATACATAAATTTTATACGCTATAGATTTAATATAAGATATAGATGTAAACTAGAGTGTGTAAACTGAATTTGCTCCGTGCAAGTCTGTGTTGTCACACTGTCTGAAAAACGCATCCTGAAGATGGGCGAACGCCCGAAACCGGTCGATGACCACAAAATGAAGCAGGCTACCACGGAAAAATGTCTCTGATGTCATCCATTATACTCTCTACACTTTACAGACAAGAACAAACACACAAGTCGTACACAAACTAGGATCTCCGTCTCTAGTTAATTGACGAAAGCCAAAGGAGAAGGAAGGGATTAGCTCAGTGGTAGCGCGCTGGACTAGCAATGCAGAGGTCGGGTTCGAATTCAGCATGCTGCCCTTGGACTTTCCTTTCCTAGGAGCCTGTACAACTAACTCTCTAGTGTTGGCTGTAGCTAGAGAACACTGCTTGGAAGCCGGCAGTACACTGAAAAGTCTCCGGTGGGGGCACAATAGATCTTTTAGGACGCAGTGCGATAATCCCCTACAACAATCGACAATCTATGGAAAAGTTTACTTATTTTAGTGAATTTCTGTGGGCAATCTGTGACTTTAGACTTAACAGTAAGTCATGTCAAGTACTGGCACTAATCAGAAGTCCTAAATTCAGGTACCTAAGAACGAAGTAAATTTTCTTACCACTCTATATTAAATAAATAAATACCATTGACACGAAATAAATAACTACATATCATGGCCACTGAGTTATACATACATAAGTTTTATATGCTATAGATTTCAACAAAGCAACAGCGGCACCAATTTTCACTTAAAATATTCTTATCACACTCTTCTTCCCTAATAAAGTCAGATATATGCCACTTCAGTAGCATACATTTCAGCCGTGTTTGGTTTAATACTTTAAACATGAGATTCGTGAGTACATACAATCCAATCAAATTTGCATAGCTAGGAGCCTCCTAACATAACGTAATTAATTGCACACTACAATACTATAATGACAAAGTTATTGTTTAGTGTTAGCGGGAAATTGATTAATTGCTTGAAACCTACAAACATATATATATAAGAAATATATTATCATTCAATATGATCGATCTTTGACATTTTGGTTTGGAATAATTGATGTCTCTTTCCTACCCTCTCTCTCTCATAGGACATAGCTAAAATCAATACTCACGTTCAATTAAAAGTCTACTCTTTATTTCAACAGATTACAATCCAAATACAAATAGATCTCTCAATGTTTCTGCCTTATAGATATAACCTATCTTGGGTGGAATGAGCAAGATGTCAATCTGATTATTACCCATAAAGGCAACATGCTAAGGCAATATAAGAAGGCACTGTTGGAGGAGGATGTCTCTCGTGCGGCCGGCTCCACTTACAATTGTTTGTATAAAAGTATTTACTTTGATAACTGTGTACAGCCGTACTTAAATTGGAACGTTCCGTTTGAAAGAAAAAAATTGATCAGTCAGTTGAGAGTATCACCTAGCAAGATGGTCATCTTGTATTCAAACCGGACCACATACAGGTTAGACACCGAAGCACGATGTACAAAGTGTAATCACGAGGAAACGGAGATGCTCCAACATGTGTGTTTTGAGTGCCCATATTACACCACTCCAAGAGATAGATACCTGAATTGTATAACCGACAGTAATATTACTTTAATATTAAACCCACAGAATGTTGATTACCTGAATAAACTATTTTACTTTATTAAATCTTTTATTAGACTTAGATTTATTTCCGATAATTTGGAGTAGTTATACTTTTCTGTCTGTTAAGCACGATTGTAATACTTAAGTTAAGTTTAGCCACATATTGAATTTTATTTTATTTTTAATATTAGTCTCCCAGGTATTCTTTTATTTTGTTTTTTGTTTAGTTTAATTCCAGTTTTCTTTACTTTTCACTTATTTGTTAGTTAGTTTAAAATAGGTATATACCTATGTTTGTGACTTTAGTAATGTTCTTTAATTACATTTGTATTATTGTTATTATTATTATTAATACTATGGTAAACCAACTCTACTGTAATTTTACTTCTGTAAATAAGCAGTATAAACAAAAAAAATAACCTATTAGGTATTTTTACCTAATACCTGTTAGGTATTTACAAGACTCTGCTAACTTTTTTTTAGCGCCAGTATGTAAACAATATTTTCTGCCTTCTTTTATTAAGCCGGTATCTCTCTACAATTATTTTTTTTTTTTTGTTGATTGAAATGAGGAGGAAAATTTCATTAAACTTTAATTTTGGTGTTTTTTTAGGAGCAGAGGAGCAGATAAAGATTTTAAAATCCCATAAGTCTTCATTTCTATGGCAGAAGGAAAAAAATATTACCTACTTTCTATCCTTAACAATATTGTAAGCTTCAAATGAATTTACTACAATTTCAATGTTTTAATTAGATTCTCCAATAAAATCCAGATTCTAGGATATGATTTTTGTCATTTTATTTATATCTTCCCCCGCCAACTGTTATGTTTAATTGAATAGTATTAAGCAAACAATTCTCAATGTATAATTGGATTTTTTTTTTTATTTGTATAAGGTATTGCAATCGGATCCGAATCATTAAAGAGTCATAGGATCCGAAGAGCGGAGAAGCATACATTAAATGAAAAAAAAAGTTAGTTACTCCCCACCTAGGCCAGATTAGGAAAAGAGACTTCGATTCAGATAGCTTCGATAGAGTAACAGCTGAAGAGTTCAGGACAGTCATACGAC
The DNA here is from genome assembly GCA_011037195.1 of Triatoma infestans. Classification (NCBI taxonomy): domain Eukaryota; kingdom Metazoa; phylum Arthropoda; class Insecta; order Hemiptera; family Reduviidae; genus Triatoma; species Triatoma infestans. The sequence continues at coordinate 17,917 of JAAEAF010003390.1, read as the reverse complement.
AGTTTTACAGCAATACAACCAGTCAGCAATCTATCTGCCTCTTTATATTTGTCTGGCTAGCTAACTTCTATTTTACTGTAAAGTCCTTGCAGTTTGTGGGTTCTATTTATTATTCAGTGTTCAGCATATCATCTAGTTTATTTCTCTAAAATCCATTCTCTCTAATTCTCTTTGCTTCTCAGATCTATTATAGTATTATAACCAGTGATATGTATATTTTATATTTAATAAAAACATTTGAGGTGTATAAATTCCTAACAAATATGCTTCCTGAGTCTACAATGCTCTGTCAACAAAACCACTGTTATGTGTACATAGTACACATGAAGAGTACATAGTACAAGTTTATATCAAGGAGTACGTACATAGCACCACCGTGGTGGGGGAAAGGCGACATACGTACGCCTAGCGAGTAGTAAGGCCTAGGCCGGCAAAGAGTGTACTATTGTGCTACACAATTGATTGTAAGAGATATTTTAACAGGAGTGACGTCACTAATTAGAAGTAGGCTAGAGACCATTTAGAGGCACAGCCCGAGAAGTATTCTCAGAACACCGGTGAGTTTAGTGTTGGTGAAGGCCGAGAGTGAGAGAGCGAATGAGACAGAGCGAAGTGAGGCGGCCGGACGAAGTAGACTTTTCTTTATCACCTCCAGAATGGTGAAAGAGAGGTCGTCAATGTATACAAACAAATGAACTTATTAGTACGTGATTTCTATGAGGGATTTTCTTTAGTTAAATTTAATTATATTATTTTGCTGTCAGTGAAGCATGTTCATGTAAATAGATAGTAGAAATTAAGAATAGCGTTAAGTTAGCAAATTAAGTATTTGTAATAGTTGTAACGTAGAGTGAGTGTTTGTATGTGTGTCGGTCGGTAAGGTAGCTTGCAAGCTATTGGTTATGGGGTATTTATAAGATAGTATAATTATATTTATTTTCAATTAGAGATTTGAACATTTATTTATGTTATCATAGATATTAATAAATTTTCTATTTTGCTTTATTAGTTGTCCGTCCGTTCCCCTCCACCTGATACCTAGAGATTACACCGCCATAACCTTTTTTGCCAGGAGTGCTGGTTTATCTGTCTGCCGCAAGCTTCTACTAATAACTCTTTTGTTTGTTTGCCTGTGATCAATGGTATTACTCATGTAGGCCTCTGATTTGCTGTGGATCCAGCACATAAAAACTGATTTTTTTTCACTGCTCTGGGACAGCCGCAGACCTATAAAAAATGTCTGATATTTCTGATCGGTTTCGGATTTTCATCCATCGTCAGAGCAAATTCACCAAGTTCCTGTCGGGAGTTCACTTCAATGCAATGTTTCTGTTATAATCGACACTTGTTGGTTTGTTGAGTGTATATATGTGAGTTATAAGGTTATAAGCTAATCAGAACATAACCTTATAACGCACATACATAAATCAACAAACCAACAAGTGTCGAGTGTAACAGAAACATTGCGTTGAAGTGAACTTGATAAATTTACTCTGACGATGAATGTAAATCCGAAACCGGTCAGTAATATAAGAAATATGCATGCTATGACGGATAAAATACCAGATATTACCCAGCAATACGGACCCATCCACATATTCAACCATAAAAAATGTATGGTTGTAATCTTCTTGTGCCAATTCGTCTACTTTCTTATTGCCTACAGATCCTGCATACCCTAGCCTACAAAATAGAGTTGCCTACCTCGGTTGAAGAGTTGAATTCAAAAATTCCACACCAGCTTAGAATTAAACTGGTAGATATCCAATGGCTTTATTTATAGTCTGACTATCCGATTATAATATAACTAGCCTCCAATTTTAGAGGTTCCATTTTAGAATCTCTTTGGTACAGCAAATTATAGCCACAACGTCCACGAAGACTACCAACCAACCATGGAAGACTATAGCATACGTGTCCGGACCAATCCAGACATGATTTTTAGGTTTGTGATTACTAATTCCACCTCCGACTTCTCCCACAGTCTTAAAGCCACCGGTATACCATAAAGAATCACCCTGCAAAGGTGGTTGCCGGGTACTTTCTAAATCTATCTGGTATTCAATTCTGATTCTCTAAGGTAACAACGTGTTTTCTATTATTTATTATTTAATGGCGCTACCATCCGCTAGCGCGGGTCTTGGCCTCCGCCAACAAACTTCGCCATCCGTCTCTATCTTGCGCTGCCATTCTCCAGCTACGCACTCCAAGCAGGATTCGTGCATCCTTATTGACGCCATCCAACCAACGTAATTTCGGCCTTCCTTTTCTGCGTGTTGCATAAACACTTTCATCTAGCACGCTACGAGAAGCTTGGCTAGGGTCCATCCTGACAATATGTCCAGCCCAACGCAGTCTATCCAATTTGATGAGGCTCACAATGTCTGCCTCTTTATAGCTGGCCTTCAATTCATCATTTGTCCTTCGCCTACATGTCTGACCATTTAGTTTGGCTCCATAAATTTTCCGAAGGACTTTTCTTTCAAAAGTGCAAAGGGTGATCTCATCCACCTTCCTCAATGTCCAACATTCTGAGGCATTTGTTAGGACCGGACGTACAAATGTTTTGTAGATCATCGTCTTCGTAGATCTAGATAAGTTTCGACTTTTAAGGTATCTATGCAGTCCATAATAGCATCTGTTGGCAAGAAGGATTCTACGCTTTTTTTCCTCCTGCACACTGTTTTCGGCATTTATTTGAGTACCGAGGTATATAAAAATCCCTCATCCACTCAAAACGATATTCCCCAACAGTTATCATCTCTCCCTGCCTCTCAACCGCCAGACTCTGTACACAGGTATCCTGTCTTCTGATGATTTACTTCAAGCCCAATTTCTCTCGCAGTGCCCTCTAATTTTACAAAGGCCACAGTCATTACTTCGAAGGACCTACCCAACAGAGCAACGTCGTCTACATATGTTAGCAATTGAACAGTCCTATTAAATATATTATTGCTAGCCTGGATATCAGCCTTTTTTATAGCCTTTTCCAATGCGAGATTGAACATTATATAGGCCAATCCATCACCTTGCCGAACACCCTGGTACGTCATAAAGAATTCACTGAGGCTAGACTGCACCCTACTGCATATTGGACCTCGTTTATGGCCATTTTTACTAGGCGAACGTGTTTTCTAAAAAGTCGAAAGTTATAAGCAGAATTTGTCAATAATAATTATGTTAATTTTAGTAAACGAAAAAGTCGTGTGAGTAGTAGTGTGCCACAAAAAAAATTTTTTTTTTTTTTTTGTACAATATACTTGTAACATTGATCAAAGATGAAAATAACCGAAGCTTCGTGTTTGTTTTTTATTATTAAAATATATGCTTCATTACCTTCTTTTATCTATTGAAGTCTACCTAATACTTTGTATGGATTACATATAATTTTAGAGAATTTTTTTCCAATTACTTAACTTAAATTTCCAAAATTCTGTCTAAATTCGTAGTATTTCGGAGAAGCACTAACGAAATATCTATTCTTATTGCGATCTATTACCACATTCTGGGATTTCAATCGTTATTAACTCGTTATCTGTTACACGCATATATAAGCCTATAACGGATTAGAGTCTTTAAAGTGTCTTTATAGTGTGTTTTTAATGTGTTAATGCGTCTTATAATGTGTCTTAGGCTAATGCTTTTTTACATGTCTGGCAGCTCAATTATGAAAGAAGTTTAGATACTTCATATAAATATTTTCCTCAGACAATGTGATGGATGCCAGAAATATGAAAATATATTTAATGTGAAATAATCAAAATTATGAAGAAAATGTCAAGGGACACTTCCTTGCAAAAGGACTAGAAGACCACTATTGTCTTTTAGAGTTAATGAACTTGATAGCATTGTCTAGCCCCCTTCTTCTCACAGGGGAAGATTTGAACGAATAATTAGAAGGCATTCCTTCAAAGCAGTCTGAAACAGATATTCAAGCAGAACACTTGATTTTCGCTCTCTTAGAATCAGTGGCCGTTTAAGTTAAAACATAAGAGTTTATTCCAACTAATTTCAGTAAATTAATAAGCATATGGCTGTGTTATTGAATATTGTAACAACAGTTCTCCGCCCGGCCACCAGGTTTGCACCAAGTGGACCTTTCACTAGGGAGGCACACCCCCACTACACTAGGACTCTCCTACTCCACTACAGAGGGGAGAACTTTCACCGGCTAGACCCGCCTACTGGACACCATCCCTACCACCTCAGAATCGTATATAAGGGGCCATCCACGACCAGAATAATCAGAGAGAGAGAAGTACTCAGCGATAGTTTTGGCGCTAGCTAGGCAGGCCCTTAACTGACTTCTCAGAGCATCTGCGCTAGGCAAGAGAGCCAGGCCGTTTACTCATCCAGCGATCACCGTTTCAAGACATCTGCGCTAGGCAGGAGAGCCAGGCCGTTTGTTCGTACAACGATCACCGATAAGTAGTGTGCGCTAGGCAAGAGGGCCAGGCCACTCTACTCGACGAGCGACGATTGACAATCTGTGTCACTCCCTGAGCGACCAGATTGGTCATAGCAACCATTTACTGTATATGCTTTTCAGAATATATGTAACATTTTACTAAGTGTGCTTTGACATTTACTGGGTGTATTTTATTTGCAGAATCACGAATCCTAGTTCCCCACACCCCCGGGATATTTATTCTGGGAGTGTGTTATAAAAGAAATGGCGCCCAAACGTGCAGCACGAGCTCTAGAACGACCATCGACGGAGCGACAGCCCAGCCCCGAATTAGGAGACATAAGCATGCAGCTCACCCCAGAGATGTTGCAGCAGCTGATACGAGGCATCAATCAAAACAGGCAGACCCAGCAGTCTGGCCTAATGATTGGGTGTACCGCACGCTACGGAGGAAAACCAGGAGAGGACCTGGATGTCTTCATCTCCGCAGCAGAGACGTACAAGGAAGCAGCCCGAGTGAGTGACAACCACGCATTAGCCGCACTGCCCATGCTACTCACAGACGTTGCAGGAACTTGGTGGCTCGGAGAGAAGGAAACCACCACAACATGGCCTGACGCCATACAGCAGCTGAGGCGAACTTTTGGACCTAGGAAGTCCAACGATCAGCTGTACCGAGAGTTTTTCAACACGCCGCAGGACAACAAGACCAGCACGGACCGGTTTGTCTACAGCAAGCGAGCAATACTTGCTCAAATCACCCCGGCTCTGGACATCCATGTTCAGCTGGACATGACCTATGCGGTACTCCATCCCAGGTTAAGGACTCGCATCAGGAGGGAAACTTTCGATACCTTCTGGGCACTCGTGCAAGAGGCCAGACGTATCGAGCAGTATGAGGACCCAGCACCAGCAGCAAAGAAGCCAAACGAGAGGACAGGTGGCACTACCAGGTGTGACTACTGTGGCATCAGAGGCCACTATCAGAAGGACTGCAGGAAGGCAACGGCAGCCCACCCGCACAAGCAGCAGCCTACAGCACAGGCGGCCTACAGTTGTTTTGGTTGCAACAGACCGGGAGTATACAGGAGGAACTGCCCGGACTGCAACCAAACGAAGACGCAGCAAGAAAGAACAGGCTCTTTCTGTGCTGCCCACATACAGATCCGCACCCGGCAGAGGCCAGCACTCAGCTTTGCCGTGTGGAACCTAGAGGGCACTGGCTTTGTAGACACAGGAGCCAAGACCAGTATAGGGAGCCACCAGCTGCAGACCCTGCTAGAAGAACGAGGACATCCCCTCACCCTAACAACTGCTACAGTGACGCTAGCAGACGGAGAAGAAACAACGCAGCAGGTTGCACAGACGCAACTGCCAGTCAAACTGAAGGGAAGGACAATCCCGACCAGTTTCACATTCTTCCCGGGAGCCCGGAACACCCAGACGTTGCTCGGAATAGACTTCATTGAGGACGCTGGACTTATATTGGATTTTGGAGAACACAGGTGGAGGGTTCATGACAACCCCACACTCTACCCATTCACCAGAAAGGACAAGCCAGCACCACCACAGTTACAGATGGACACTGTGACTATGACACCGCAGCCAGCACTACTCAGCCCACTGCCGCTGACTCCAGTAAAAGGAGACACACAAGTTCATAGGGAAACCCAGAACACGGTTGTGAAGGTACCACAACCCACATCAGGAAGAATACAGATGGACACTGTGACTATGACACCGCAGCCAGCACTACTCAGCCCACTGCCGCTGACTCCAGTGAAAGGAGACACACGAGTTTATAGAGAAACTCAGAACACGGTTGTGAAGGTACCACAACCCACATCAGAAAGAATCAGCCCACCGCCGCTGACTCCAGGAGCAGAAGACACACGAGTTTATGGAACAACTCAGGAAGCGATTGTGCAGACGCCACAATTCAGGACAACCATGGTCAGCCCGCTACCACCCACACCAACAAGAACGCTAGTAGAGATGGAAGCTACCGAAGAGGCCATACTCGGAGGCTATGGACCCTCACCACCGGTACAACAGGACACCACCAGGGGTAGGTGGATAATACACCGTTGCGAGCCCACCGAAAGGACTCACCACACGCTCACCAGGAAAGCCGCCACATGGACATGGACCACCGACCAAGCAGATGGATTTGACCAGCTAAAGAAACTACTGACGTCAGCACCCATCCTCCAGCCTGCCGATGAGACTCGCCCCTTCACTATCAAAACCGACGCTAGTGCTTATGCTATTGGAGCAGTCTTAGTCCAGGGGGAGCAAGAAGAAGAACATCCCGTGGAGTACGCCAGCCGCCTGCTTACAGCGCCTGAAAGAAACTACACGACGACCGAACGAGAAGCACTCGCCTTAGTATGGGCAATCTTCAAGTTCAGAGGATATATCGAGGCCAGCCCCACGTTGATAGTCACAGACCACCAACCACTACAGTGGCTGATGACCCTGAAATCACCTACAGGCCGACTCGCCCGTTGGGCCCTGCAATTACAACCCTACGTATTTCAGATCAAATACACACCCGGAAGGAGCAACGCAGTGGCCGACACGTTATCAAGGCCCCCTGAAGGAGAGAATTACGCAGTCTGTACCCTCACTATAGACATGCCGAGGAGAAGCGCTACGGAGATCCGGGAAGAACAGTCCAAGGATCCCGAGCTGAAGAAAAATACTAGACGCCTTCACCGATCCAGAGCAAGATGGTGAAGCAGCTAGATGGTCCGCCAGAGGTTATCTAATATCGAATAGTTGCCTTTACAGATACGCCACCGACGAGGAGGTGGACAACGCACAGCTAGCTGTTCCAGTACACGAACGAGTAGCTATACTGAAGGAGTACCACGATGCGCCCACAGCAGGACATAACGGTATTCACAAGACCTACCAGAGGATAATTCAGCATTATTACTGGCCTGGAATGCGACGCTGCATTGAAGAGTATATACGAGCTTGCACGACATGCCAGAGGTACAAGGCATCCAACTTGAAGCCCGCAGGACTACTCAGGACCCCACCAATGAACCAGCGATTCGAAGTCATCGCCGTAGACTTATTCGGTCCCTTACCCGAATCAGTCGAAAGGTACAAGTGGATATTAGTCATCGAGGACACGGCATCCCGATGGATAGAGCTTTTTCCCTTACAAGAAGCTACGGCACAGCGCTGCGGAGAACTACTACTAAACGAGTTCTTCTTACGATACGGAATACCAAGGAAGATGATCAGCGACAATGGAACGCAGTTCATCAGTCACGTGATGCAGTACATCACCTTCTGTTTAGGGATTACACAAGCCTTTACACCAGTCTACCACCCGGCAGCGAACCCCGTGGAGAGACGAAACCGAGAACTGAAGACGCAGTTAGCTATCCTCGTAGGAGAAGACCACAGCGATTGGCCAAGGAGACTGCCCGCTATCAGATTCGCTCTCAACACCGCTGAATGCCAGGCTACCAAGATGACGCCTGCATACTTAACGTTTGGAAGAGAATTACGGACCCCCGCAGAGATCCAACATGACTTAAGAGAAGTCATCTCTTCAGAGAATTTCATCGCCGAAATCACGCCAGCCCTCTCGCGCATCAGACACCTACTATAGAGCCCGAGACAACCATGAAACGGCTCAGGACCGGCAGAAGAAATACGCAGACCAACGAGCACGTCCCGGACCCCAGTACGCGCCCGGAGACCGCGTGTGGATCACTACCCACACACAGAGCAGTAAGACGAAAGGACGAACAGCCAAGTTCGCCCCACGAAGGGACGGACCCTACGTCATTCTACACGCACAGGGACCCGTCAGCTATGAAGTAGCAGCCGAAGACAACCCGACGATACCACTGGGCAAATACCACGTGTCAAGCCTGACGCCCTGCACCGCAGACGCCCAGGAGAAGCCAATCCGAAGGTTAAGGAAGAGAGGCCGACCACGCCATTGATGTGAGCTCAGCCATTGCAAGCAACACCTGAGCTCAAGGGGGAGGATGTAACAACAGTTCTCCGCCCGGCCACCCGGTTTGCACCAAGTGGACCTTTCACTAGGGAGGCACACCCCCACTACACTAGGACTCTCCTACTCCACTACAGAGGGGAGAACTTTCACCGGCTAGACCCGCCTACTGGACACCATCCCTACCACCTCAGAATCGTATATAAGGGGCCATCCACGACCAGAATAATCAGAGAGAGAGAAGTACTCAGCGATAGTTTTGGCGCTAGCTAGGCAGGCCCTTAACTGACTTCTCAGAGCATCTGCGCTAGGCAAGAGAGCCAGGCCGTTTACTCATCCAGCGATCACCGTTTCAAGACATCTGCGCTAGGCAGGAGAGCCCGGCCGTTTGTTCGTACAACGATCACCGATAAGTAGTGTGCGCTAGGCAAGAGGGCCAGGCCACTCTACTCGACGAGCGACGATTGACAATCTGTGTCACTCCCTGAGCGAACAGATTGGTCATAGCAACCATTTACTGTATATGCTTTTCAGAATATATGTAACATTTTACTAAGTGTGCTTTGACATTTACTGGGTGTATTTTTTTTGCAGAATCACGAATCCTAGTTCCCCACACCCCCCCCCCGGGATATTTATTCTGGGAGTGTGTTATAGTATACTCAATCAAATCCACAATTCAAAAGAAAATTAGAACGTGATGTTACTTGATCCAGTAAAACAGATACTTATATACTCCTACAAGTACTTCCAAAATATATGCTAAAAAAAACGTTGCAGCATTTTCTTTGATGTGTGATTAATATTGAAATACTTAAATACTTTTTTATAAATTTGAGGTTTTTTTTTTTTTTAATTGAAATTTAGCTAAACCGCACATGATACTGTGTTTTAATACTCTTTTTTTTTTAATTGCAGTTATAATGTGAGCCTTAGACGGTCCCAATTTTCTTCAAACCCTATAATATGTTCTAATCTATAGATTTTATCGCTTTACTTGAAGCTTTTTTCCACGATACTAGAAGTGTTCTAGTAAAGCCGTACATTAGGGCTTTCTTTTGAAATGTAATAGGATACATTTGAATGAATGAACAAATATATTTCATGTTTGTAAATAAATTAATTTTAATTTACAATCATGAACGTAGTTTACCCCGATCCATGGTTCGGTGATCGTCGGGCAATTTTCTAAACAACTATAATATTATTTATAAATTTCTTTAAATTCCAATAACTTACTTTAAAATATTTTACTATGATCAATTAAATTTAATGAATTTAAAGTTAATGAATTCAGAGCTTAAAGAATGTTTGACAATTGAATATATGTAATGTTATATTTACATTAAATTATTTTAAAACATAAATTATGTGAATATTTAATGAATTTTTTAAATAAATATCACGAGTTTTGTTCATTATGATTTATTTTCTTTTGTAATATTACTAAATATACTTTTGGAGACTTAGATTTTAAAAGAGAGCCAGAATATTTTTATGTGTCTCTCGCCGCTCGTATGTAGGATATCGCCTCCAGATACTTCATGTCTTTGATAAAATACATATATTTTTTATTCGCAAGTTATCATTAATTTAATTTAAATAATTTCATTCTTCCTCATACCAGGGTTAGAAATAATTATTTTATTTATTTTAAATAATTTATTATTATTATTATTATTATTACAATTTGCTTTAAAATTCAAGTATTTTCTTATTAAATTTGTATCAAAATTTTGTTATTTTTAATAACATTGCAAGATGTGTTATTGTTAAGAACTACGTCACGCCTTTATATGGTATTTTCCTTATATTTTTCTATAATATTTCAAACATTTATTTATTTTTTTATAAATGAGACCTTGCCTTTTTTATTTGAATAATATTCAACCGCAACAATGAAACATATAACACACTGTTTGTTTGCAAGGGAAAGGTTATGTTAGGATTAATATTGCATATCATTAATATAATCTACCCCAACAAAAACAATCAGCGTGTTGATGGACAGAAATATTCAATTGATATCAACTCTCTACATATGAAGCTATACTCTGACGAAATCAATGAAAATCTGAAACTAATGAGAGCCAATAAAAAGAAGCAGCATTCTACGTCGGATAAAATGATATCCACCACTTTGCGGACTAATCATATATTTTTTAATCTTTTATTAAAATACATAGGCTTTTATAAAGGAAGTGCTACAAAGAAATGATTTGTAAAATATTTTTATGGAAGGGAACAGCTAAGTGGTTCCCTTCACATTTATTATTTTCCTCTACACACACACACATACCATATTAGGAATGCCTAAAACAGACTTAGTATTCCTACTGTAATCGCACCAATGTATTTTGTTTTTTGTTTGTGTTTTATGTTGTAATTTTTTCTCTTTATTTTTGTTTTGTATTGTTCCTGAAGAAGGCAAACAAAGTTTGTCAAAACATCGAACTTGTTAATTATTAAAAAACAATTACAAAATTTATTTTTTGGTTTTTTGTTTATTACCTTGAATTGGTCGAGAAGCCAACTAATTCTTGTTTTCATATTACAACTAACGGCCAACAAGAAAATCTTCTGTTTAAATGGAATGTTAATTACCATAAAACAAAAGCGTCAGAGATATTTTCCGTGACAGCCTGCTTCTTTTTTTGTGGTCATCGACCGGTTTCGGGTATTCGCCCATCATCAGGATGTTTTTTTTGTCAAACAGTGTGATAACATAGACTTACATAGAGCAAATTTAGTTGTTACACTCTGCTCTGTGCAAGTCTACGTTATCATACTGTTTGACAAAAAAAAAAACATCCTGATGATGGACGAACGCCCCAAAACCGGTCGATGACCACAAAAAAAGAAGCAGGCTATCACGGAAAATATCTCTGATGCTTTCCAGCTCTGCGAAACCAACCACAACAACTATAATAGAAAAGCTATTTTGTAAAATACAATTCGAATTTTCTTCAAATTTGGAATTCAAACAAAATTTCTAATGAATCATTAATAATATACAGGCTTAGAACTTACCTCCGCCTGAAGTGGTTTTTCACAGGAAAACTTAACTTTGCTGCTTTCCCGAGCACAAAAGCCATTTTCCTTGAAAAAAAAAAAATGCTAAAATAAATGTGATAGGAATTCATTTTTATAGATATTATTCGAAGTTTAAAGAAAAATCGTTGGAGTCAATTTCGTGGAAATCGTGAAAAATAAAAATTCTTTCAGTTAAATCGCACTTTCTGATGCCAGATGCGGTGGTAATAACGACACGGTTTGTCAAGGGTAAGTTTTCAGCGATTTATCATGTTTTAGATATTTTGTTTACAAAATACATTGCTTTCGTACACTCATGTATTTCCGTTGATAACTTACGTAATGGAAGAAGTAAATGGAAAAATTGAAATAATTTTTGAAAATAGTATAGTGAATTTAACTTAAAATAAAATATATTTTAGTGCACTTAGATAGATATCCCTAGACAAATGACCCAGGTACAAGACACCGTTACAAAAGAGGACGGAGAACTAGGCCACTCTTGTCTTTTAACCCCTTCTATTAGAAATCAAATATAAAGGGCAGATTTTAACTACCACGAAGGGTCTATTCCAAGCATTCAAACAGTATTGTTTCGCGAGAGAACATCAGTGCCAGTTAGTGTTTTGTGAACATTTGAGTTTAAATCAATCAAGTGCAAGAATTTCCTTATATTTATAAGCTCATTATTACGAATTATTATAAAGTATTTAAATTCATTTAGAGATTATAATATATTGCTTTTAAAACACTTCTTACTTATTTCTTAATACGGCTCTCTTCTTTAAAACTTAACACACTTAAACCACAACGCTCACGCCCACACGCTACAGAACACAACTATGTATCATCCAAATCATATTAAACTCAATTCCGAAAATTTGGCACCGTGCAATACTTTCTCTTGCCAAGTATTGCAGTGAAATGATACTGAAATGGTGGTAAGAAAAAATGAAAATTATTTTTCAGACGAAAGAGGACTTTATTCAAATTTGAAGTTGTTTTCTTTTTCACGAACCACTCAGATAAAAAAAAAACACGCTGATATCGAGCAGTAACTATTTCATTATAACTTTTTACACAAAGTATTTTTGACAAATTTCATTGGTTTTTAAATAGCTAGGATAGTAAGCACCTTTCAGCAAGTAATTCTCTAATGAAGCATTCCCGGGATATACACGTATATATTCCTGAATATTTTTTTCTTTTCTTTTCACCCAAGGAATCTATCCCTGAAGCTGCGAGCTTTAAATCTTTAGATATGTTGCAGATTCAATTCAAATATTTATATTTTACTTTTTTATTCAATCACCTTAGTTTCAGGAATAAGAATGGACGCATTGTATAATTGTTAGTATCGTGGGAAACATCTCTTTTAAAAGACCGGTTTTCTTCCAAATCTGTGTGGTGAAACAGCTGGATTTGAATTATAAATTCTACGCTTTATTTCACACTTTATTTTTTTATTTATTTTTTTTCAGAAAATTTAAGACAATAAATTACAAGTGACTACACAATCGATAAAACTTTCATAATACAGTGTTTCTTTGGATGAACAATTTCTAATTTTTTTTTTTTTTTTTGTGCAAATGAAAATAGTTACTTTAATGTACTTTAGAATTTTATTTTATTGTGATTTTCTCTGCAAGAGCAAGTAATACGATCATCTCAAAGTTTGGAAATTGAGTTTTTACCGGGGATACATTTTTTAAGATCCAAAAAGTTTAGCGAATGGTCCGTATGTGTGGGTATGTGTGTGAAAAAACTTAAAAGTTAGAAATCGCAAGAAGTTCAAACTTGTTTTTCCGTTTAAGTACTATCTCCGCACCTGACCCGAAGGTTTCTCAGTAAAAAAAATATGCTTCGCATGCTGACGGATTTCCCCAGGAAAGAAGTATACACTCAAAAGGGCACCTGAAGAAATTTGGCTTAGAAACACATTAGAACACTTGCGGAGGAACTTCTCTGTGACTGCAGCATAAGGAAACAAAAATGGGAATCACTCCGGCCGGAGTGCCCCCCTAATTTCACCAGATTTTGCTGCTAACTACCGCTTTACAACTGGTAACGATTACTTGCAGGCACATGTAAATAGAATAGGGATACTGCGATTCCGGCTTATGTCTCTTATGTGATCTGCAGGTTACCATGGACGAAGGACACTTACAAGTGTGGCCGAAACTTATTCCGTATTTATTAAATTTTGATGTTCCTACCTGGAAAAAGAAAAACATTTTATATTGGGCGGCCTGATGGGTGATTGATGGCTTTATTGCAAAAAACAAAATAAAATAAAACCTGCAGATTCTGTGAGGAGATGCAGGAAACTCCAACTGTGCAACGCTATAATCATCGGAATGTAATGCTATAATTCAGAAAGAATTTATAAGCCTGGGGGTAGTTGCCATGTAAGGAGAAATATCCTCCTTAGAACCTCCCCAGATCCGGAGATTTCCCAGAGATTTTAGTCAGCTTTTATGATGTCTGGTCTCATTCTCTGGTTACCGGTGGTACGATAGCAGCGAGGCCGCAGTTATTAAATTATGACATCTAAATGCCTGTCACATTTATTCTAAACTTTTTTGGGGGAGAAAATTAATTTTTTACGAGATTCTAGGTAATCACTAATGTTAAAGTTCTCTCCTAAAATACAATATATGGTTGAACTATGATAAAATATTAAGGTAAATAAGACGTATTGGTAGATTTCCAAATTTGTGGAAAATCGGTTAACCATAGATGTGACTTTAGAGATTTCGTTTTTTTTTTAGTTTTTAGGAATTTTGTAAAAAAAGAAAAAAACAATAACTGTTTTTTTAAAAAACAAAAAAAAACTTGAAATGTTTACTGCAAAGATAAAAAAGCGTATCACAGGAAGAGAACTGTCAGTTAGGTTTATATTTAAAGCTGCTGCTTTGTTGGTTGAGACAGAAAGCGTTCTAAGGTAAGTCCAATTAAATGTTTATAAACAATTTTAAGTCATTTTTCAATTAAACCATATTAATTGCAGTAAGAGTAAATCCGTATGATGAGTTGTATTTGAGATGTTTTAAATTTACACTTCGAAATAACTTTGGAGATTCCAAAATAAGAATATTTGAAACAAATATTGAAAATATTGAATATTGAAATCTCGTAGTAAGTAATGAACCATTGGCCCACCCTTCAATAGTATCGTATATTATTGAACGAATCTGTTAGCAATGAGTCACGCTTTAACTGGATATAATGAAACGTTCAAAAATTGAAAGTGTAGAAGAGAGAGAGAGAAGGATTATGAAAAAAATAAAAATAAAAAATAATAAAAGATAATACGATGGCCAGTCAATAACATTACAGCAGCCAGAATGTGTATAGTTGTTGTGTGGATATATTGCAGCAACAAACAACAAAGAAGCCGTGTAGTACAGAGTGTGCGCTCGTGGTGTAATGCGCCTGCTCAGCACCGTCCCAGTACCTCTTATCTCCTCTCCGTTGTATGCCGATCCTCCACCACTTCCCAGACCCGTTACCTAGGCCTTCGTGCGGCCTTGTGTATAGTCTCGTGAACGGACACGGACGGGACGGCCCCTCTGCTCCTATACTCTTTTTTAACACACACACCTCTTCACCTCTCTTGTCTGGCGTTCATGTTACTTCTCTTCAAATTCTCCACTACAATACTGTTCGCAAATTTATTTTTAATTACTAAGATAAACTTTCAAATTATTAATGTTGAACTATAGTACATGAACTATGATATATTTATAAATTAAATGAAGTAAAAAAAAAAAAAAAAAATTAAAAATAAGCCGAACATAATATAAAGAATAATAAATTGGCATTTGTACATAAATTATTTTTTCAAAAATTTATAACAATCTATAAAGTTAATTTTGACATTATTATATTAACGGAAAATAAAAGTTGTTTATTTTATGAAAAAAATTCTGACTACCATTTTTAAAAAAGAACTTTTGTCAAAATAATTAAAGTAATTTTTTGAAAACAAATCAGTAAAACAATGTTGTTTTTTTTGGAAAACAAAGTTATTTATTCAGAATAATAAAGCTGGATATTTTTTTTATTTTTTACACTCGATTTTGGATTTGCCCAAACTTATCATGATACAATACTCTTTTGTGACCGGGGAAGATATTTCAAAATCGCGTTTAAATAATATTCTTTTTCTTCAACATTCGTTTAAAACTTTTTTTTTGTAACAGAAAAAAAAAGAAAAGCTGATTTGAAACAGTAAACTTCAAGTTTTTTTTTTTTTCTATTAAAGTAAAAATTGGAGTAATTATTATGTTTATGTGAAATTGAATGTATATTATATTGATTTAAAAAAAATAATATATATATATATTATGATAAATATTGAAAATAATGAGTTAAACATTACTTTCACATTTATTAATGTACGTATTTCAATTATCCTTATATGAATTTTAAAAACTTTGACTATTGAATGTGATAATAAGTAAAGTAAAAGAGAAAGAAATAACTATGTGGTTAGCGTACTGGACTCCCACGCGCAGGACCCGGGTTCGCAGGCTACCCTTAAGGTTTTGTTTCTTCCTAGGAGTCTCTCTTTACAGCTCACAGTCCCGGTGATGGACAGGGTATTATTTTAAAGAAAACAGTTCTTAATTTGGTAAAACAACCTTTATTTTACAACAACCACATACTGGTCAAAGGTTACACTTAACTCAACCATCGTTACAAGGAATCGATTTGCATCAATATATTGTAACTTATATCGATGGATACATGCAAATCGATCCAACCCAGGGACAACCATTTACATTGAACTACTCCCCCCTCACGTAAAAGAAAAAAAGGAAAAAAACATATAACAGTGAAACAGCGGGGCGATCACTGTCCCTTCACAAATAGAAGAAAGTACATTATAATATTTTAAAAAAAAATACATATTATATAAAGTAATTTCAAGAAATTTTTTTATTAATACTGATAATAATAAATGAAGCGTAGCTTCCAGCATTTAAACACTTATACGGAGATGCTATTTATTTCTCCTTAGCAGAATATCTTTAGTGCAATCCTTTACTAGGTATGATCTGGGTTCAGACAATACCTTAAAAACCTGCCCGGTTACCGACTTATTCTTATCTTTTATGTATATTTTTTCATTGACTGAAAACTCCGGTCTTAATTGTAAAGATGGTTGAGGTAGATTGTAACCTGGACAGTTGTGGTACATCTTCCAAACAAGGTTGCTTAGGTAACGTAAATGTGTTGTAAATATCAATTCCCCGATCTCCTAAAAAATTAACTAGAAGAGCTATTTTTACCTCTTCATTTTTAGCATGCGACTTGCCTGATGCTCTAAGAAAAATCATAAATTTTTGTTTCCATCTTGGCTATTCAGAACAATTTGCTGAAAAATCAAACTCACTAGGCGGGTTCACAGAATATGCTGTCATGTTATAACTATCGCCTTTATAAATTATATTTATTAGGTCACACACCTGACACCATGTATTATTTTAAAGAAAACAGTTCTTAATTTGGTAAAACAACCTTTATTTTACAACAACCACAACTGTCCAGGTTACAATCTACCTCAACCATCTTTACAATAATCGATCATCTAATATATGTAATATATCGATTGATACATCAATCGATCAACCAATACACCATACATCACAGTCTGTAACGAGAGAACACTGTCCGGAGGCCGGCAGTGCACTGAGAAAGCTCCGGACGCTAATGACCATAGATGTTGACGCTGCTTAATTTAAAAAAAAGAAAAGAAAGTAATGCCTATTTTTTTTTTTATTTTTTTTTTTTTTAGGCGGGCTTAACGACCAGCTACTAAATTAAGTATCGTGTTTGGACGAGTATGGAAGCACATACTTTACTATTAACTTTTTTTTACTTCTGTTATTAAACTAATATAAATTTAACAGTTATACGCGGGATTCGAACTGGGGATCTCCCAGTGAGCCTCTTGCATGGGGTGGGTAGCAATGCGATTGTATTTCCCTTATAGAGATATTACTTTGCCAATAAAATCTTTCTGAAGCAACTTTATTTTCTGTTACTGTAATTAATACAATAGACAAGTTTTCTTAAGCTGATTTTTTGGAGGAAGGTTGTGGGGCGGTAGTAACGTTAAATTCTTCTAAAGTACAATTAAAAAAAAAAAAAAAAATTATGCTTTTACCATCTTATGTTCTCACGTCCTAGCTAACGCGCTCCTTTCTTTTGTTAGAATTCAGGATTCGATCCCAGTGAGGGCAATGGCGGTATTGGCCTAGTAGAAAAGAAGGAGCACCTACAGTTGCTAGCGAACCTAGGTAACGAACGCGAGAACTAAACAGCAGAGGGAACCATGGCTTGCTTACCACATCCCCCCCAATAGAAGTTGCGTCTAGCTCTTCATTACGTCAAAATATCATTTTAAGATATATTAGAACCATTTCTAGAATTAAATATGGTGAAAATCGGTTATCTAGAAGTGCGATTCTATAAAATTGATTCTA